>WBNH01003218.1:726785-901191 GCA_013401255.1 Urocolius indicus | reverse complement strand
AAACAGCCCCAGTTCCCTCACCTGTTCCTTGGAGCAAGGTGTCTACAGTCACATGGCTCCTTCCTGGGTTTCCAGAGTGACACTTCCTCAAAACACCTCATTTACAGGATATTACCTTTTTTCCCCCTGGTTTAGTGTCACAAAGATGGAAGCTTTTTTTTTTTTTTATCAGATACCTTTCCCACAAGCTCTAAACCTTCCTACTTAGTTCCAATTAGGATTCCTAAGGAACTGAAGTAGCGAGATATATCATTGTGTTTTTATAAATGCTATGTGACATTTATATTGTTTACACATTTCTTCTTCATCTTCCTTCTGCTGTTGGTGCACAGTTTTCCTTTGACAATTTATTTTCTGCTCAGTGATATTCTTGCTCTTCCAGCAAATGTTCCCAAAGTCTCTGGAAGTGTTCAAAAGAAGTATGCCTTGTTCGTCAAAACTTAATTCAGCACATCAACTCTGGAGATTATGGGTGAGAATACTTACATTTTAAGATTTTGTTGTGAATCATTTATTGCTTATTGTATGTATGCGCAAGTTACAAGTTATGCAGTCCTTCCCACTCAGCAATTTGACAGTAAATGTACATCTGTGAAGCTTTTCTAAATCTTTGACAGTCTATAGGATTTTAAGGGGAAAGATCCTGAAAGTCTCATGCTGGCAAGAGTTAACATTGTAAACATTTATCTAAAACATTCTCTAAATTTAGAACTTTTTTTTTTCCTCACAAAATGCTATTTAGATCATCTTCCATTATTCTTCACCTTATCTATTACTTGAGATAGATATTCAAAGTCTGTTTTTCTCCCCCTTCAAGAGCATTATTGCATATAACAGGACTCTAGGTAGTGTTGGAAGAGGAGAGGATGGGCCAAATGAGGACCAAGCTATTGTAACTTTGTGGGGCTAAATATTTTCCTTCCTACCAGCATTCTCCCTAGGTAGTGCAAAGGGATTATGGATAACTCAGTACCAGAACTGTGCATGAGAGCCTGATGTACCAAAAGATAGAAGAGTTCTTTCCCTGAGACCCAAGATACTAAATTTATTGATGAAGTCTGCCCAAATTTCAAGCTACGACTCAGTGCTGAAATATTTTGTACTTCATGGGAGACATTCAAACCAACTAAGTCAGGATAGACAATGAAGCTAGGCACCTCTCTCTTGTCAGTGCTAAGTGGTAAGGTTTCTCACATGGTGGTTAGATCCACAAGATATGACTTGACTTCTGCAGGTGCTTGCACTCTTCACTGACTACAGGCAGACCAAGAACAATGTGACATCTGATTTGGGAAACATTAATACTCATACACAAACAAGAAAGAGATGAGTAAAGAGAAATCTCTGCCCTGTAGCTCAGCTCTTTTCCAGTAATAATAAATTTCAGTGTGTTCCAAATGTGTACAGTGGCAAAGGTCTTTTTCTCTCATGCATACAGTTTGTAGGGTAAACACTGCAATCTGAGTCTGGTCTACCTGATAGTAGGGAGGGAATAATTAAAGAGCCATGAGAGACCTCTCTCTCAATCTGGCTGATGGTGTAAAACTCAAGAAGGTATTGGCTTTCTACAGGTTTCAATGTTGTCTCACTGCTGGTGCACCAGAGCTTGAAGGCAATGGGCATCTGGTCTGAAGCCTAATTTGAGTATAACTTCAAGACAGTAGTAATTGTTATGGCTGACCATCTTATTTTCAAGTACTTCTCTGAAGCATTGCATGCTCCTCTCCAGCAGTCTGACATGGTGCCAACCTGAGATCACCATTTTTCATATAGAGATGTGTTGCTCCATCCTACACTTATTTGCAGTGGAAGAGCTCATACCAAGTATTTTCTCATGTATATTGAATACGAGGTTTTGAAATGTAATTTAAAAGATTTATTTCTGGATATTATTGTTAGTGGTGTGTTTACAGAGGAACAAGGCATTAATATGAGAGGTATCTCTAACCTGGGTTTTGCTTGTTTGTTTTCTGTCTGTGAGGAAGATGGAAAGCTGGCAACTATAGTCAGTTCTGGGGAATGACAGTGGAAGAAGGTTTCAAAAAGCGCCTAGGCACCTTCCCTCCATCTCATTCCTTGCTGAATATGAGAGAAACTCCAGTAAGTGTCATGTACAATTGTTAAATTTTTAAATAATTTTACTACATGGATAAATAAATGTAGACAATTTCAGGATAATGATTTAGGAATTCAACAGTAAATTCTTCCATGCTGAACATGAAGTTCCTGGACAAGTTATCTGGACTACATAGTGTGTGGTCCTATTGATGGAAATAAATCAAGGAGAAGTAAAGGCAAATGCTCACCATAGAGAAGCTGTGCGCCAATATTAACTCATCACTATAGATTACTGGTGTTTGAAATCTTTGCTTCTTTAAAATGGCTCTATATCCTGTCTATTTGCGAATCATTGCACAGACTGTAACCACAATAAATAAATAAATAAATAAATAAATCTGGACATAGTTCGTTAAGGCTAAGAGCTGAGATTAAACAGCAATTTTTGAATAAAACTCTGGAAGACCATAGGAGTGACATAAATATCCAGTAGGAGGCTAGAGTTTTGACAAAATGGAATGGAAAATGCTGGGAAGCATGGGAAAATGAGATGACTCTCTACTAACACCTTCCCATGCCTCTTGGCAATGGGCATTTGCTTGGCAGCTAAATTAAATATCCTATCATATATTTATGCTCAAATTAGTTCTGAGGCAAAGCAAATATACTTTAAGTTATATAGATAGGTTAAGCAATTAAAGAAGAAATTAATAATTATCGAATCCACGTTAGATTTTCCAGTGCTTTGAATCAGTTGCTTAGCTTCTTTCTTAGAAGACTCAAAATTACAGAAATCCCAGACTGAAAACACTAACTACCTTACCATAGTGAAATTTAAAAAAATGCAAGAATAAGTAGATAGATTCAAGGATAGAACAGGTTTTTATCTTTGACTTCTATATAGTTCAGAAAAGTGATACTGTTAGAGTATCTATTTGAAGTCAATTGTTGATGCTTGTTGTATATGCATATCATAGAATCATAGAATCATAGAATGGTAGGAGTTGGAAGCGACCTTTAGACATCATCTAGTCCAATCCCATTGCAGAAACAGGATCACCTAGATCAAGTCACACAGGAACATGTTCAGGCAGGTTTTGAAGACCTTCAGAGAAGGAACTCCACACCCTCCCTGGGCAGCTTGTGCCAGGGCTCCCTCATCCTCACAGTAAAATAGTTTTTTCTTACATTTAAATGGAACTTTTTATTTTCCAGCTTCTTTCCATTACCCCTTTTCCTGTCACAAGATACAACAGAAAAAAGATGCCCCAACCTTCTGACACCCACCATTTAGATATTTGTAAATATTAATGAGATCCCCTCTTGGTCTCCTCCAGACTAAACAGCCCCAGATCCCTCAGCTTTTCCTCATCAAGAAGATGCTTCAGTCCCCTGATAATCTTGATGGCCATGTGCTGGACTCTCCAAAGTTCTCTGTCCCTCTTGAGCTGGGGAGCCCAGAACTGGACACAGGACTTTAGATGAGGCCTCACCAGGGCAGAGGGCAGAGGAGAGTTTTTCACAGAAGACCTTATAGAAACAGCAGTGCAGAGCTACCCCTTGACAGGGAATTTGGGGAAGAGAGGGAGGGACATGTGTCTTTGCAACAATTTTAACAATCATAAATTTTTTTCTTGATTCAGACTGGTTCTTTGTTCCACATGAAGTCAGCTTTCTGCACCAGCATAGTGAAACATTAGGCTGTGGCCCAGACTGGCCAGCTTACTCAAAATTGACAGGAATTAAACTTTGGAGTATTGCTTCATATGGTTTGCTAGACAACTGTTCACAGTCAAAGAAAGATCCACATCAGTTGAAGATGACAAATCAAAATAAGAAAGTGATAGAAAAGAGTTTAGTGCAATATTTATTAGATATCTCTTAAAAATTACCAGTGAACTGCATTAAGGTTCAAGAGACTTAGGTGGACTTGTTGTTGACTTTTTTTTTCCTTGAGGAACACAATGCTAAGATTATATAGCAGAAGCAAAAAATTATTATCATGTACCGAGGTCAGAGATTGACGTCTACATTACTAGATAAAAATCTGAGAGAGATAAGTCCCATCTAAGAAAACAAGAAAGGAAAGATAACAAGAAATTCTTTATGCTATTTTTTTTCTATCTGCTATCTTTTTACAAAATCTGTGAGCCACAATGCAACTACCTTTGGCTCTGCCAGATACCATAGGAGCTTTAATGTATTCTTCTCCAGAAATCCAGTGTGCATACTCATGCATTTAGCCCTCAGGAAGTCTTTCGCAATACTGGAAGGGCAAGCTTTTCACAGTGTTGTAAGAAATCTTTCTCTCTACTTAAAAAAACTAAAAATATAAAATAATAATTGCTTTATGGCTATCTCAGCTTCTGGAAAATTCTTTGAAACTTGCAGAAAGTTGCTCTGAATTGTACATGAAACTATCTTCTACCTATGGCTTCTTTTCAGTTATGAGAACTTTCTGGCTCTTACCCCAGTGTTTTCTATCTTAGTTGGTTTTGATGTAAAACTAGTTTTATCTGAAGCTTCCTCTGAAGCTCAAAATCTCTCTGATTCTGTCCCCTTCTATAGTTCTCTAGAAGAACACAATCTCTTTAGTGCCCTTGTTTTGCCTTGGGAAATTTTCTATCGGCCATTTTTTAATACTACACAAAAACATTATAAAAACTAAAATCAAGAAGGTTTTCATCACATACCCAGTTTTATGCCCACCACACTTCATTATCTAGCTGTTTTGTAGCATGGACTCAGCTCACCATTGGTTCATCAACTGATTCTTCTGACTGGCAAGCCAACAGTAGACATGGAGTTAACTTCCAGGCCTTCTTAACACAAGTATCTTACTAGGTTTTCAGAGGCATGTGTCTCTGCTTCATCTTCCATGAATAGTTTTCTGTCAGAGATATTTTGTGAAGCATACTGATACAGTTACAAAGTCCTAACTGAATAAAAAAAAGCAAATTTTCATGACAGTCCTTCCATTAAGTTTCCCCTGTAACTAGGTGACAGCTCAGAAGAGAGTAAAAAGACATAAATGGAGAAATTCAGAAATAATGACTTTTAAATATTTTTCAGAGATATTCCCCAAACCTTAATGGCTTGACCTTTGAGTGACTTTGTTCAATACTAATTTACCTGCAGGCCAAGGTACTAGTTACTTATTGTGGATAAGTTGGCAGCACTAATTAAATATTCATGTATTCTCTGGGACTATTGGTGCCTTTCCCATTTTCTAAGAGAGAAAACTGCAAGTCATTCGCCCAAAGTCATATATTTAATTGACAAAAAAAAGCTACAATTGGTGTTCAGGAGTTTTTGGCTTTGTCTTTTGCTGACCTGATTAAGACCTGATAGCTTTGCTAATGTAGAAAGAAAATCATAGCTACCCATTCATTTAATACAACTTAAAAAAAAACCATTTAAAGAAAACCCATTTCTCCAGCTTGCTACTGGTCAGCTATTCAGGAAGTAAATGACAGTTTCTGGTACCTAAGGGACTGCTGTTCTGATTACCTTCACCTGTCTTTTGAGGATGCATGAGAAAAGCATTTTTGTGTAAAAAAGGCTTCTTACTCAATTGCATGGGGAAAAGGATTCAAGAATGTAAAGACCTTCTGTGTTAACCACTTTGCATCTATGTAAGAGTCTTAGCTCTCAGCTATATTGAAAAGTTTGGTTGTGGAATATAGGCTTCTTAGGTCTTACCTTGATGGACATATTGTTGTTGTTTAAGCCCAGCTGATAATGATGCACCATATAGATGCTCACTCACCACCCACCCCCTGCAGTGGGAAGGTGAAAGCCCCAGCAAGATACGAGGAGAAAAGATAATGAAGGGCCTTGTAGATTGAGACAAGGGCAGTGGGGGCTCACCGTCATGATTATGGTTCCAGACAAAAAAGACTCCACTATTCAATTTAGGGAAGAAAACAAAACCAGTTTAATTCACTACCAATTAGAAAAAGAATGGACACAAAGTAAAAAAACTAACTAGGGTGATGAGAAAAATGCACCAGCCTTTCAGACCTCCTTCTCCACATCTCACCGTTCTTAGGCTCAGCTCTCTGCTCCCAATCTATCTACCTCCTCCCCCCACATTGGCTCTGGGGGACAGGGAATGCGGGTTGTGGTGTCCTCAGAGGAAGAAGACTCTTCACATTCCTCACTTGCTACAATGTGAGGCCCCTCTCATGGGATACAGTCCCTAATGAACTTTCTGATAGGAATCCTTCCTCCATGCTGCATCTCCTCACAAACTCCTCCAGTGTGAGTCTCCTCTGTGGCTGCAGAACTCCAGGCACATTCTGCTTCAATGCCACCTCCCCACAGAGTAAAGACCCCCTCAGGACACAGGCACACCCTCTGCCATGGGATCCTCCGTGACCTTCTGGTAGATCTCAGCTCTACCATTACTCTCCATGGGTGGCAGGGGGCCAGCTGCTGTCTCACCATTGGATGCACGGGGGTGCTGCTCCAGCACGCCTCCTCCTCTGTTCCCTTACTGACCTTGGTGTCCAGATGTCCCCTCTTGTCCCACTCATTCCACCATTTACAAAAAAATCTCCTCTTCTGGCTTGTGATTGTATTGGTGTTTGATTGCCTTAGCCCCAGAAGTGGATCTGACTTAGAACCATGGAAAGTTTTGAGCAACTTCTTGCAGTAGTCACCATTGCAGCCCCTCTGTTGTTACCAGAAATGACTCAACACAAACCCAACACACATATCCAACTACAAACACAGCTTCACAAAGTTACTTCAAATTAAATGCAATGACAGCTACATTCATCTTAGGGAAAATATGAAATTCTTTGAAGTTGCTCATAGAGCTTTTAAAAGTTCTACTATTAATAAAAGACTATACCTGCTCAGTAAAATGAAGCCTATGTCTCTAAGGGTTGTTTAACATGATAACATGTTAGAATGCCTAGAAATTAATGATGTAGAATGAGAACTAAATCTAAACTGAATCTCTCCTGTAGAGTTTGGCTAAACCTGAACATAGACTAATAGCTGATAAAACTGTTGTGACTCCTGACAAAGCTGAAGCTTCTGATAGTGTGACGTGTATTAGTTGAGAAGGCATTTTGAAAGTGTTTTTTCATTGCAGGAGATAGTGCAATCATTCTTGAAGTTCTACATAGCACAAAAATAACTGTTATGCCTTTAAGGCATATTGTGATATGTGTTTGATTGTATTCTGTCAGTATGTGTTCTGGCAAGAGGTACATTGCAATGGTGCTTCTCTAAATGCCATCGTACAATGGAATGGAATATATAGTTTAGTAATAAGGTGGCAATTCAGATTAAGTATCAAAGAACTTGAAAAAACAATGGAAAGGTATACAAATCACACCAGCTGTTCCTCTGACATACAGCTTTTCATAGTAAAAGAGCTAAACAATTATAGATCTCTTTCTTGTAAACTGAAGGTCATGCATGCCCATTTTGTCTTCACAAACAAATGATGTCCATAACTTTTTTCTGACATTAAAAAAACAAAAAAAGTTGCTTTCCCACAGAAAAAAACATTTCTGCATTTGCAAATCCAGTAATCTACAGTCTTTTTCTCTGATGGGCCACCTAGGTCTTCTGAAGAAGCCATAGATGAAGTACAAGTGTTCTTTTATATCCATTTACCTTCCTCCTTTGGCCAGACTTCTAGCTCCACTGTAGGGAATAACTATGAAGGTTTAAAAATCGTTTGGCGGTCATTTTGCTGATTGCATCGTGCTGTCTGATGCTAGTCCATGGAGCATACATTGAGAAAATATTGTCTAATCTTACTATTTGTCACAGAACAGCAGTGCTTCTCAGTATCAGAGTAGCAATTCCTCAGGCAAAAAGCTAATGTTTCTAGCTACAGAAACAGTCTTGCATTTCTAGGTTGCAAGGCTGAGGTCTGAGGGACTTGCTTTGAATATTACAACAGGAGTCTACTAAATACATTGACAGTAGTTTAGGAATGCATAAAATAACACATTGTGTCAGACCAAAGATCTAGTTAGAAGTTTACTTTTCTCAGTTGCCTCATTTGTAGCACTGTAAGCGACCATTGCCTACATAAGTAGGCAGATACAGACCTGAGGTACCAGTTGCTTTTTTCTCTATCCGCTTCTAATCTGTGGGAAATCCAGGTGTACAAGCTGGATGGAGGCACCGTTATTTCCCAATGTATGGAACAAAATGATCTCAATACCGCCAAGGGGATAAAGTCCATTTCCCTAAAGAGATGTGAAATAGTTCAAAAGAACTGTCCCCAAATATTAAAATCGTCTTAGGAAAAGGTGTGTAGTTTTATGAGTCACACAAGGCATTGAGAAAAATTGTGCAGCAAGGACACCCACAAGTGTAAATTAAGACTAAGTAAATTGAGGTAAACTAAAGGAATTCAAACAGGATATAGGCATTGCGCTTCAGAATATGAGCCTGTTTATAAGAAAGCAGCATCAGGAAGTGTTTAGCTTCAGAATAGATTATGATATTTTGTATATTGTATTTTCCCCTGAAACAGATGTTATCAACAAATGTTTTGAGACAAACTTATAAACTGAATGCACTAATATGGCAATTCTGCATGGATATTCCTATTTCCTTGCACAGCATAAGTAATTTTGCCATGATGTTCAATAGAAAAAAAAAAAAGTGTCAATGGTTTTGATATGTTGAACACAGAGAGGATTATTAGCAGTTGTGCCAGATGGTTCTTCTTGCAAATGCTGATATTTGTGCAAAGCTTGTAGAACATAAATTAAGGTGGAAGAGATAAAGATGCCAAAAAATGGCTGTTCAAATGGCTTTAGGGAGCAGACCGTGAATTCTCACAAAAAACATCAAATTGCAAAGCAGAAGTGCAGTCATTGATTTTCATTCTGGAATAAGTTCTAGAGACTGAAACTCCTCTGCATAAAAGTAAAATAAATGACACATTGTACTGGTGTCTTCACTATGGTAACTAAAATTTCCAACCTACAGCCATGTGTCAAGGAGAGTATGGTAACAGGTACCTAACTTCACTGCTCTTGGTAGCAGAAGGCTTTTCTTTCAAAAAATGCTATCATCTGAGTCATAATCAATAGAGAATTGTTGTTTGAGATAAAAATCAGAGACAAACTGGACAGGTTATTCAGGTTGGCAATTCTGGAGTTTAGGTTTACAGTTCAGATCATGGAGTGACAGAACCTTCTGGCTTTGAGATTGTCCACAGCACCCATCCACAAGGTAACCACAGGGATGCTCGGGAAGCCAGAGGTGCCAGTGCTTTAGATACCCTCAATTTAAAAAATCATAATTTGAAAACCAAATTTAGGATAAAATTTAAGATAAAATTAGGATCTGAAACATATACAGATTTCTTACATTTTGTTTTAGGGAAACTCCCTCTCAGAAGAAAAATTTCCAGCATTTTTTGCAGCCACTTATCAATGGCCTGAGTGGATTCATGATCCTTTGGATCAACGAAACTGTGGAGCATCCTGGGCTTTTTCAACTGCAAGTAATATTATTTTTTTCTCCTTTCAAAAATATAATTGATCGAGATGTGTAATGAAAATTTGTAGTGATTAGTATTGAAGTAATTTCAACTTTCTGTTCACTTTTTATCACCAAATAATAGGAACATTTAAAATAGCTACAACTTTCCCTCTAAGTTATCCTAAGGTCTCAAAAATTCAATCTAAGCTGTAGAGCTTTGTTTGTTTTTCATAATCTTGTGTAACATAGGGAGATTTTATTGTTGACAGAAAGTAGAAAATGTATTGACTAACACACTTTATCATAATTAGTAAAGTAACTTTTAAAATATCTGCATTTCTTACTTCCACAACTATATGCTTGACTTGAAAGCTTAAGGCACGTAAGCTTTATGTTTCTATATCTATTTATGTATTTTTGCATTTGCCATTGTCTAACACTTGCTATTGAGGTAAATTAAGTATAACCCTTTCAAGCATTTTATGAGAAAACTCTGAAACTGCTCAGATATTTGTGGAAGAAACTATTTTCAAACTCTGTAAGCAAAGAAATGTCAGTAATGCAATCCCACCTCACGTGCTACAACTTCTGATTTTATGAAAAATGGACACAACAGTTTGTGTCACTTCCTCCAAAGAAACTACAGTGGTAAATTCAGTTTTCTTCTGCTGCAATAAATCTCAGTACAAATCAGGGTATATAAAGATAGAGAAAAAAATTATGCAATCAATCTTTATGACATGATCCAGACAGTGGGTTCTCATGGGTGCAAATTTCTGACACTGCTTCTTTAAATCATTGCAGTAAGAGAGGGAAAGGAGCATTTAGGTCAGTTAATCCCAGCTTCCTGCCCCAGACAGACTGAACACACTGTTACCAATATGTCTTGCCTGGTGTAGCTCTAAAAGGTAAAAACCAAGAGAGCTTCTAACAGCTCTCCTGACAGATTACTGCAGAGATGAACAGAGGTCATTGAGGGAAAGATTTTCCAGATATTCAGTCTAAACCTACCCTTTCGTAAGTGAATAATTTTATTTTAATTTACACCATTATATTCAATGCTAAATATTTTGAGATGCCTTTCCATGTTGTTCAGGTACATATAACATTTTCAATATGAATTCTCAATCCCCCATGTATGATTAATTGTTGCACAATTAAAAACCAAACACTGCTCTTGCTGTGTTAGCTTACTTAACTCAGTCTACCATTCAATCAGAGAATAGACATATTGCTACTTAGACTATCTAATTGAGTTCTGGCATCTAAGATATCTGTTTCAGAAGAAGAATTTTGAGTGATAAGAAGATCCAATGAATTCTGTATTTACATATTAATATAAATATTTTGACAGAAAAACCAATACATATTTCAGTCCTGAATTTCCTTCTTCACAGGACTGTTCATTTTTGCTTTTCTTTTTTTTTTCTCAGCTAAAGGAAAGAAAGGTAGAAAAGAAAGAGATTTGGAGAGATTTCCATCAGCTGCAGAGAGCTGGAAGAGTGTTTGCATCTTCTACTGAAGTCAACCAGACATGGTAGAGGCTATGAAACTCAATTCCCTAAATGCCTCATCTGATGTGTTTGGATATGTGGGATGTTACGATAACCATCAAATCTATGGGTTTATAATACAAGAACAAAGTTAGTCATCATTCTTTGCAGTTGTGCAATCCTTTCTACAGACCCTTTTACAAAGATATCTGCAAGGACAGAAAACGTTGAGGCTGTATTTCAGTCCCTCTTTCACAACGACCACTGCGAAGCTTTGTGTAATTATTTCATTTTTATATTAGAAATTTTATTTCAAAACAGGTGTTGCAGCAGATAGAATAGCAATTCATTCCAGAGGCGCGATCACAGATAACCTTTCTGCTCAGAATTTGGTCTCTTGTGATACGAGGAATCAACATGGATGTAATGGTGGAAGTATTGATGGTGCTTGGAGATATCTGAACACACATGGGTAAATATTTTATCTGTTTGTTTATATTATTTTAACTTGAACCAATTGTTCAAGTCACAATGTTGATTTCTGACCTTTCAGAAAAGAAGTCTTTAGCTCTGTCCTAGGTCAGATTAACTGTATTATTTCATCAAGAGTATCACTGTCCCATTTACACCTGCTTTAAATCATCTTCATGAAGTCTAGAAACTAGAAAGAATTAGCAAGGAAGTTAGTGAATATGATTTTGATTGAGAGTTCTCAGTGAGAAATCTGCAATCATCTAGCTCCCATTTAAGCCTTATTATATCTAGATGTTGTCATTAACTGTAATACATCTGGGAAAAATAGCCTCTCTAACAGCAAGATAATAAAGGATTCTTTCATATTAAAGACAATGCCATAGGTGGCTTCAAAACTTTTATGGTTCTTGTGGCACAGGCTTTTCATGTTAAACAAGCTTGAGTAAGAAGCCAGTTGCATGACACAATGTTTTGAGTGTTCAAAAGGATCAAACATTGTCTTTCTGTAAAGCAAATGGTAATCATTCCATCCCAAGCTCATGCCAGAATGCCATGCTATAGCAGGGATTACACCTAGATCCTTCTTCCTTAGATCAGACTAAGTAAAGTTAAAAGCTGCACATGAACAGCTAGGAGCTTTTTAAAATTAAATTTCATAATTTATAGAGTCACAGAATGATTTAGGTAAGAATGAACTTTTAGAGGTTACCAAGTCCATTGTTCTGCTCAAAACATGACTAAGCCCGAAATTAGATCAGGCTGCTCAGGCCGTGTCCCCAGCCATATTTGGAAGTGTCTCCAAGGATGGAAGTTCCACATCCTTTCTTGTAGCAGGTCACTTTTTTTTGACCACTCTTAGGGTCCAATGTATTTTTCTAATGTCTAATCATCATTTTCCTTACCAGTCATTTTGATCTATCAACCTTTCAGCATGCAAGTCCTGTTCAGTTACTTACCTTGCAAGCAACTTATCCAGCTCAATATACTAGAAGAACACCACAGGAGACCATGCTGAAGATATTGCTAAGGTTAAAGTAAATATTATTCACATTTTTTCTTATTGTCCATGGAGCCAGTCACTTCATCATGGCCAAATCATCTCACCATCTCATCATGGTGAGGCAAAATTTGCCGTGATATATCCATGTTGCCTGTTCCCAGTCAATTTATTGAACTTCATGTACCTGGAAATGGTTTCTAGGAGAATTTGCAATACTGGATTTTATATACCATATAATTACAATCCAGTGTTCTCACACTACTAGATATATTTTTTGTGCTTTTTGTTCTGTACCAAAATCTATTTACTCTCTCACTTTCATACACTCTTAGTTCTTACTCTTTGATATACCTGATACTGACAGACAGTGAAATCTCAATGCGCTGTCTGTCAAATTTCAGTTTTAGTTAAAAAGCAAACCAACCATGGAGAGACAAAAAGAATGTCAGATATGATGCATCAGGTGTTACAGCTCACATGATAGCATGGGGATTCAGATATAAACCAAAGCTCTATCATTCACTTAGATACAGTATACAAGGTGATCACTCTGCTTTCTTCAAGTGTTCCAGACTATTTCTGATATGTCAAGGATTTTGTATTCTTACGGGGAGAGTATACATTGAGTTTTCTTTTATCTTTTCATCTCAGGGTTTAAACACTAAACTAACTTTGACTTAGTTTTTGAGTGGGAGACCCTTTAGGAAAGTGATTACAATGGACAGTAAAAGATTCCACCCAGTAAAGGTGGGAAGCAAAAGGCTTCCTTTAATATCAAATCTCCTTTTACCTCATGGGGGTAAAGCCTTCATGAAGGAAGAAATTAAAGTTATAGCGTAACATTTTAAGCATTACTTTTGTTTTTGTGACTGGAACAGGCTCCTTTAATCAGTAGATCAGGCTCATAATAGAGTAAATACAACTTTCTCTTGCTGGACTGTTTGCTTACCTAACGTATTAAGGACAAGAGCACAAGAATCACCAGTGTAGATAAGAGGTTGATTTTAATGCGTGTTATTTCCACTGTACTTATTTCCAGAGCAAAAGCCCTAAAGAAGGCAGAAATGGTCTTCTGTTCCTTCTGACTATTACCCTTATACGGGCACAACCAGCATGAGCTCACAATAATATGATTCTCCCTATACCAGAAAACTGTATTTTTTTACCTGGAACAGTGTGGTTAGTGATGCAGCCTGCTCTGCAGGGGCAGTTTAGTTTATAAGAGTTAGCTTTTTTTCTATAAGGAGCTCAAGGCAGGCTGAAGCCATATGAGGCACTTCATTATCATCCTATCTGTCCTCACATAGGAGCTTGTGTGCTGTTGTAGATGCAGGAGGGAGAAGATTGCTCTGTGATTGACCACAGAGTACTGATGTGCAAGCAATGTGCAGAGCAAACACTCTCATGTAAGCCTGGAAGGACACAGACTGCACACCTCAGCTAACCAGAGAACACTTGCAAACTGCCTTTTCGCTTCCAGACTCCCAAGTACTTACATATCTGAGTCACCTGAGATGCCTCATGGCATTCACCAGTCGCTTTTCTCTGTCTAAGAATCCTCAAGGCTGTTTTGAGAACCATCACAAATTTTGGAAGCTATTTAGATCTCCAACAAATCTCTATTGTCCAAGACTATTTTCTTAGTCATTCATCTTGCTTTCTTGTCCTCATGGAGCTGTCTCCAACACATAGAACATCACTGCTCTCCTACAGTCCTTTGCCTGCTACCCGTTCTTATCGTCAGTCATTGATTCGCCATTGAAGTACCACACACAAAGATATATCTACTTACCTATATTTATAAACAACATTTCTAAATGTAATTTTATTTCCTGAAGCTCAAATGACATTTCAAATCCTCATCCAATAATTCCAGATACAAATCAACACATTAAGGAAAACATCCAAATATCTGTGAGGACAGATACTGGAAAAGCTCAAGAATGGCTATGCTGGGTCTGAGACAGCGTCCATCTAGCCCAGTAGTTTGTGTCTGCCAGCAGTCAAGAGTATATAGTATAAAATTAAAAAAGAGGTGATTTCTCTTTTTTATTCATTGGGCTGATAATGGAATCATTTTTGTAGCTGAAACCCCATAATTCACAATCCTTTACCTTTGACAATTAAAAGAACGGAAATTTATGGCATAAAAGTCTGAAGAGTCTTTTGAAAAGATCCTGTTAAATAGTGCTTGCTTTCTCATTTACAAGCAATTTTTGTTTTATGAATCAGTATATCGCAATCACTTTTTCTTCATTATCTCCATACCCTGAGATGGGAGAAATTACATTGATTTTCTGCGTGAGCTTGTAAATTTTCGCAGCAGGTGTTCAATGCTGTTTTAAAGCTTCTGGTTTTCTGATTTCTGAAGTGTACTTATCTCAGGTTTTTGATAGATTTTCAGGAAAATTGAGTGCTGATCTACACTCTTCCCAGTGGAGTAAATGGAAGAATTCCATAAAGCTCAATGAGGTTAATTAAAGAATAAATCTGTACTCTATTTTTAATTATTGTTAATTTTAGGCATTTCATTTACAAGCCATAATCTGGGAGGAATCAATGTGGTTTGAAAACATTTATTTTATCTGCTAATAGAAAGTAAAAGTTTAAAGTCTTTAAGAATGAGGAAGAAACACTTCATTTCCAGGTAATAAAAAAGTACATACTTGAATGCAAATACTTTTTCTAATCAGGGCTTGGTCTGATTTGTACCTTGGGCTCCTAATGACGGCAGGGTATGATAAGGATATTATTGCTATTAGTTTTGGCCAATCTATTAATAATATGATCTAATGATTTAGATTGTCTTCTCATCTCACAAGCCAAACACAGAAATATAATAAAACCACAAAAATTTTCATTAGCTTGAAGACATAAACATGACTTCAGATCAGTTCTGTGAAGAACATGTGAACACACAGCAGACTTTTTCTGCTTCTGTCTGGATACTTCTCGCTCCTAGAATTGTGTCCATTGGAAATCTGGGAATCCAGAATACCTTCAGACGTTCAAAGGGATTAAAAGGGATTGCCAGTGAGTAGGCTGGAGATCTAAGCAATAACAAACTAACAACATAATAGCCTTAGATGGACAATTCAAGTAGGCAGGATTATTGCAATTTGCAGTTTCTGGGTGTGTTGGTCTCACTTGGGCAGAAAGAATTTAGTAAGCACAGAGGCGTTCTCCTCAGGATCAATTATTCTACCAGTAAATACTAATGGAAAAATGCCATGCCTTACTCAAAGCAGCTGAAGCATATATGTACTTATCTTGTAAAATCTTGACAGCTAAGTGTGCACAGAAAAACATAATTATCCTCCATGTTGTGTGGAAATAGTTTTCAGTTCTTCAGATTCAGAACATTCAGTATAATTGACACTACTTATATACATATCCTTTTTTTGGGACTGCTTATTTTAAAATATTCTGCTTCAGTGAACTATTTAATTGTACTCTTTAAAATAAACCCTCTCATATGTCTCCATGGAATAATCACAGAAATATGTATATTGTTTGGGAAACATGGAACAGTATAATGCAGAAAACTAGGAGGTCTCATAAAAAGGACAAAATAATAACTGGAAGATTTTTTGTGCCTGCTTTTGAGCATTTCAGACTGTAGTAAGCAATTTTAAAGATATGCTTTGTTTCTTTCACTGTATTGTAGTGGGAAGAATGTTCAGTTAGTCAAACAATCAAAACGCCTGAACAATTCAGGATAAGCCACTTGAAAGAAGCAAACTTAATTGCTCCTCTCCATTCTTGAATGCAATGAGGGCTCTTAACCTGTGCTTCAAAGTACTACATTTACTCATGTGACAACAGGACACTAATTATTTGTAGCTAAACTTTAAAAAAATGAATATAGGACTTTTAATCTCAACAACTATTCATGAAAATATGAGCAAATATTCCATTTGTATTGTCAAAAAAAAAAAAAAGGCAGGTCATAGATGTTTTATCTAAAAGAAAGAAAAAGACTTGTAGCTTTACAGCAGCATTCCTGTAGGAAATGTAGGTAAGGCTAGAAAAATGGTTCATTTCCCTTAAAAAATTTCTGCTGCAAATATGTCCATTTCACAAGCTATTTTTGCTAAATGGATCCTTTCTGTCAACATCTGTAGTTCATTGACTTTATCCAATCTGAACTTTCATGAACCATTAATGAGATGAACGTAGTAACTTATGAGTGCTGAAACACGTTCTGCCACAGCTTTGTTTGGAGAAAGGTGGGGAGAGGACTACAGCAATTGAAACCTTAATCATAAACAGCATGCATATGAATTGAATCAAGTGCCTTCCAGTTGAGGATGAGAAACATTCATTCTTTTGAAGAATGAGAGGATAGGTAAATTCGCTTGAAATATGACATTTGTAAAATAAGTTACAATCTTGAAATTAAAAAAAAAGGTATGTGCAAGCTTACCAACTTTGTTTTCCTTCTTTTTAAATATCTGAACAGGATTGTATCTTATGCTTGTTATCCATCATTTTGGAACAATCACCTGGATCCATCAGGTGAAAATCACTGCTATGTGTCTAGTGAATATGGAAAAAACTATACAAATGAGCCATGCCCAAATGCTTTTGAAGAATCCAATCGGTTATACCGATGTGCCCCTCACTATAGAGTCTCCTCAAAAGTAAGTTCATGTTGGTCACCCGATATCTTATCCGTTTTTCTCCTTTGAGGCTTGAAAATCATCTGGCATATGGAAATATGTTCTCTTTGCTTGAAGACTACAGCTATGATTTTCCCTTGTAATTTCAGAGGAATTTATACTCTTTATGGTTTCTCAGATGTCTGTTATCTCTGTACAGATGCTTTGTAGTCCTATAGAAACTTGAGATAGGAAGTATGCAGTCATAACTGTGCATGTTTGGTTTTTAAACATGTTTCTGAAGGTTTTCTTCATTTGATAAACTAAATATTCTGTAGTAGGAATATAAGTATATTAGCACAATGATAATATATATATAAAAATGTACACTCAAATTAGTATGAGTTTTATGTAATAGAATGTATTATCTTCTTTTGCTGTCCCTGCTGCTGTCTCATCTACCCTCAGGAAACTGATATTATGAAAGAAATCATGGACAAAGGACCAGTGCAAGGTACGGTAAGTTAGGAAGATGATATTGAAATACTCAAAGTATACAATGTCCCTGTATCAAAATGTTGGAAAACACAATGAATAATACATATGTACCATAGTTCATTTTGGGCTATTTGGTGGATTTGTTGAAAATTTGTGCAAAATCTGTGTATTGGAAATGTACCTTTTTCCCATGACAGTTCTTTGCTCATTGAAATAACAACTTGGGGCTGTGCAGGGGGAGCAAAATTCTACTCTCTAGGGCTGAGACCAATTTCCCTTGTGTGAGGCCAAAGCACCATGCCTGCTCTCCTCTGAAGGCAACACTGAGCTCTCCATCAAATCATACTCCCAGAATTTCCCCTTTCATTGTCCAAATGCTCTTCTTGGTTGTAAAGCACTATCAGTTTTAATTTTTTTCTGCTGAATCCTGCAACAAAGATCTCCAGTCTCTTAGAGAAATTTACAGGGAGAGAGGGACTGCAAAAGAGTTGTTTAGACTGAATACTGTACATTCAGACATGCATGGTGGTGGCAGTACCTGGAAATGCAGATTGGAGTGATAGGGAAAAACCATAATGCAAGATGTCTACCCCTCTTGGATGGCTAGCTGATGAAAAAAACAAAGCATTTTCCTTCAGGGGGCTTCTGCATTTCTACTGTCTTCATTTAGACAATGAATTATAACCTCTGACTTATTATTGAAATGGTCTTGATTATTAGATTTAGCTCATTTCAATGCATCATGAAGTTCAAATTACTTCTTGCAGGTCTTTATGTAGGCGATTGCAATTAATTTGAATCTCACCCTTAACGAGATCAATATTATCAGTCTTTTTTGTCTCCCCAAATTTTCTCAAGGAAAACATTCTTTCCCATGTTGTATTTGATCTATAAGTGAACACAATAATTTATACTGTTTTTTAAAAAATTAAGATCCTCCAGATAAAATTCCAGACCTCTCTCTAATATTTCATTCATAGTCCACGCTATATTAATCTGTCAGTACTAAATCTTCTACATAAAATAATCTATATTCAGCCATTAGTGAGGTTTTAACCAATCAATAATTCTTTTTTTTTTTTTTAATGTTGATGCTTTGTCTGAGAAAATGTAACAGGTAAAGATAATGCTGTATGTGAAAAAATCAAGATCTGAAGAAGCATATATAACCAGGAGTGTATATTACTGAGGGAAATAACTTTCTAGTTTTTCTTTTTGCTATAATGAGCTTTTTTGAGTGAGTCACAGTTATGACCCAATAATTTGCAACTGACTCTCTCTTCTATCTTCCTGTAGTACAAGTACAATCATTCTAATTTTACAACCATTTCATACTTTAAATATTTTTTTCTCAAAACATCCTACAAATGATCTTCAGCTGCTGAAGGATGCTTTTTCATTATTTATTCACTTGTCATTCCCCAGGAATTCAAAAAGTGCCAGTCTTATTTAATGTACTTAGCAATGTGTAATAGTTGGGAAACATTCAAGATCCTTTCAAGGTCATCATGTAGAAAGTCATCCTGTTTCATGATGAATGTACATAGATTTTTGGGACAGTCAATGTTAAGAAAATTGTATTTTTTAATAGTTGTGATCCAGTAGATGCAGGAATATAATTGAAAATTTTCTGTTACACAACTTTTGAGTTTCAATTTCTCTCTGACATATGTCATTGTTTTAGATGGTACAGGAACTGAGCAAGAAGCACTTTCAGACACAAATTATTGAACACTAAGCTTTCTTCAAATCAGTTTTCAAATAAACATAGTGAAGTTTCATTAATGCTTTGAATACGTCCAAATGTATGTTCCAATATTGTCTATTTTTTTTTTTAATGGACTTTAGGAAATAGTTTGATAGGTACAGTGTTGTTGTAGGAAAATAATCCTTTCTGTCATGTTTGTCAGTCTCAATCAAAAGAAAAGCTAACATATTGTTGGCAATATAGCTCGGTTTTCACCCTAAAAACCTTTTAATTTTAGCTACCATGATCTTGGGGAAAAAAAGCATTGAATTTGATGACAAAAGAAAAAATCTGTAAAAGACACAAGACCGTAGTAATGTACAATACTACACTTTAGCTCCTTATGTAGCAACAACTGTTTAGGTTTTTTGTATCTTTGTATGACTTAAAGACACAAAGTCTCATTTCAGAATTTTGTGCAGAAGAATCCACAGTGGAATGAATCCTATAATCTGCTGCAATTATGTGCATAGATCTAATAGCTCAGTATGACGGAGATAGCTCCTGCATGAGCTACAGTCAACTTCATGAAAATTGATGCCTCTTCTGGTTCATGAATAGTTAATCCAGTAATTTTGGAAAATATGAAGTCTATTCTACATGGGAGGCTTCTGCAAAGTTGGCTGGTGGACTAAAATGATCTCAACCTGTTCATAGTTCATATCAGGACAAAGTCCCTGAATAAATTAAAATATCTCAATATCCAGCTCACTTAACTTCAAATACTATACCATTATTTTGCTTCTGACTGCAGAATCTAGACATAGATAAACACAAATATCTAGATATTTACACATATATACACATACAAATACATACACACACACAAAATGTAGATATCATATCTAATCATGGATAAAGTTCTCTCATGTAGCCTAAAGTCATTCTGGAAACACACTTCAACATTTTCTACCTCATTTCAGTGGAAATAATTTAGATACAATGTTTCTTCACAGAGAATGTATACTTGATTTAGAGTTGCTGATAAAGAACAAGTTGTTTTCTGAAACTGAACATGTAGACCTTGATTTCAAAGAATGATGTGATTTAGAAATGAAACTACCTTCTCCTGTCTCATCCTGATGATAGATGAGATCTTCTAACCTCAGACCTCCCTTGGGAGAAGTGAATTCTGTGATTCTTGCGCTTACCACTATTTCTTTGCTTCCCTTTGGCCAAGGTATCAGAACAAGATCCAGGGAAGCCTCTACAGTAATTTTTAAAATGACTCATCCCCTTCACTCTTCCTCTGACACCCTCACCTGGACTAGGGCCAGTAGGGGTCTTCTTCTGCTTTTCTGTTCCTTTGTATCGCTTCAAAGCTTTCCCTTCACAGACTCCTCTGTGGCTCTGTGGCATTTTACATAACAGTACAGGTACACCCACAGGAGTTAAGATTCTAGCTTTATACACTGGTGATCCTGGGCACAGAGGAAATCTTTGCAAAGAGGTCTAACAGAGACCTGAGCTTGCACTTAAAAACCAAGAATAAAGTTTATGCTATTTTCCACTTATCTGTTGCTTTAAATATGTTTCAGCTCTGGTTCTACAGTCAGATCAGCAGCAACTGTGACATTATTCATTCATCATATTTAACTTTTTTTCTGATTTAACTGATATAGCTCTCCTTCAGACCTAGGTAACGTCATGCCTACTTATTCCTATGTGTTGCTATAGGCATATACTTTTTTATGTAAGCAACCTCATTAACAAAGTATATTTTTGCCATGTTTCCTGGGCAAATGGGCTTATTTGATCATGTTTTGACCTATGTTCTTTCATCTCCAAAAATCTGTGAACATTTTCTGTTTTCAGCAATACAATAGAACTAACAGGTTGTAAAGGTTATTTTTTTCAGTTTATAAAAATATTCAGATAACAAAAAGAAATTTGAAAGTGTGCCAGACAGAAAAATCTGAAGCATGAGCTCACCTTACTGAGTATCACAGATCTCTATCAGGCACTCGGTGCTCAAACCACATGAAAATGATCAGTGAAACTTGTATGTTATGGGTCTCCCAAGGTGTAAGACTTTAGGAAACTGGATTTCACTAGTTCTCATGTTCCAAGCTGCATGGTAGTTAAAATCATAAGCTAAAACTAATTTGGCTTAAGCCTGTATGTAATGCTTCTGATTCACTGGAATCTAAAGGTAATGCAGACTTGGAAAAATATTTTCATTTCTCTGGATCTGGTAGCCCAGAATATATTCCTAGGAAATAATGAATAGATATAAAACTCAAACGATAACCTTCATTCTCTTTGACAAAATGTCCAGTTCATATGCTCTTTGGTTTTATGTTTTTGTGGTCATAAAGGTTGGGTTTTTTTCACACTTTTAGCTGTGAGCATATGTACTGATGATTTAGTTTTCCGTAAGGAGATTGCTGTGTACTTAGTGAACTCTGAGCTTCAGAAAAAAGCATGCATATTACTCCATCATATTTCAGAGGATCTACTTTGTCTGTTAAATACTTTTCTAGAATATGTAGGTGCTTGTTAAACTGAAGATTTTACACATGAACCTTGAGGACATTTGGATTTTTAGATTGGATTTCACTTGAATAGAGAAAACTTATGTGAGCCTACAGCAAACATTTCTTTCTATTGTGTTGGAAGAAGCCCATAATAGGGAGTTTCCATTATAGGGAATCCAATTAACTTGACGAGAGACCTTTGTGAGAAATCTGTTGGAACATTTTCCTCATCTTACTCATAGCAGGGAACTTCTTAGTAATTAGCAGTTTCGTTTAAATTACAAAGTATACTTATGCAGCCCAGCACACAGTAAAAATCTCATGGTAAAACATAAGGAGCAAACAAGAATAGTAGCATTTTTTGCTGACTAATGGCTTTTCCTATTGTTTTTTAGCTATAATGAAAGTGTATGAAGATTTTTTCCTTTACAAAGAGGGAATTTATAGACACACCCAGAAAGCAGGGTCTAAATGGAAAATTCATTCAGTAAAACTCCTTGGGTGAGTAAAGCATATTCTTTTACCTTTTTTCTCTGCCAGTCATGAACATGGTAAAAGTGTCAATGACCAGTTTGGAACCCAAAGATTTCACTGTCAGAAGTGGACCACTGTTAGCTCTCAAATTAAGATACTGTTTCATTTTCACATATCTGAGATTTTTACAGAGCATTGGAAAGAGGTACAGAAACATTGTCTTTTAAATCTAGTCTAAAATTTCCTTTCAAACTTCACATATACTAGTTTATAGAACGAAATGTAGAGTACTCAAAAATATTCTACATACACATCAAGTTGTGAACAAAATTGACACAATTTCCTCAAAATGTGCCAACATGCAGAATGCAAATAGAAACACAAAAATTGCCCATGGCCTCCTAAGTAACAGCAGCAGTCTGGGGTCTCTGTGCCTCAAACAGAAATCAGTGATTGCTGAGATGCTGCTGCTTTTACTTGGGATGCATGAGGAATACACACTGAAACTGCTGCAGAAGAGTGTATATAATACACCAGTGAATTACCCCTCAAATGTAGACTGGTGCTACTATTTTAAGTTTATAAGTATCTAATTATGTATATACTTGTATATGTATGTATATTATGTATATGGGGCTTTATTCTTCAACATTAAGTGAGTATATAAGAATGAATTTATTAAATCACTGGCTGAGTAGTCACACAGAGAAATGACTGGAGAGTCTCAAGTGTTTTGTCTTCAACATATAGTTCAAAAAATAGTCACAGAATAAAGTGTATTTTGTGTTTGTGATCTTAGTAAAGAAATCCTTGTAAAGGACATG
Organism: Urocolius indicus; assembly: GCA_013401255.1. Lineage (NCBI taxonomy): Eukaryota > Metazoa > Chordata > Aves > Coliiformes > Coliidae > Urocolius > Urocolius indicus. The sequence continues at coordinate 878,078 of WBNH01003218.1, read as the reverse complement.
GAAGTGTCTATGGTTGTGGAAACTGCTGGCTGTGAATTACAGGAGTGTGCCTGATGGTGACACAGCAGCAAAGCAGCAGACTTACATAAGGTCATCCGTGACCCTGTACTGTTGCAAAAAGTATTGACTCAGACTAGCAGAAGAAAAGCTCCTGAAGTGTCCTTTTAGTACATGTTGTAAAACAAAAGAAAATGTGGAATTTACTGTTGAGCAATGAAGGACTGAATCAGGAAAAGATCTTTAAGAAGTAGAGATTGAATATATAAATTAATATGTAGGTATTTAAAGCATATCTGCAGGTCCATGAGACACCAACAAAATTAGATAGTAAAGTTTGCAATGAAATTTGAATATCTTGATTCAGTGATGAGCTGCAGTGTGTCTGTTAGTGCAGATGTTAGGAGGGCTATGAAGTGTGCTTGCTGCCAGTGTAGGGTGATGACAGATATTCCCTCAGACGTGCTACCACAAATATATGCTGAATAACATACTGACATTAGTGATTAAGCCAGGGCGGCACAGGGAGACAAAGCAATGGCCGAGGAGGAACAGCGGAGGACGGCTATTAAAGTGCTGAAGTAGATGCTGATTTAAATAGTCTGTGTAAGGAAAAAATACCAGCCCTTCAGCAAGAAGCCACTCGTGAGCAAAAACATGAGTGCCTTGATTGATACCTGCAGCTCCCTGCAGAGGATTGTGTGGAATGGTCAGTGCAAAACAGTGAGTATGAGGCAAGCCAAGTGGTCGGATATACTGAAGAAGGACAGGAGAAGTGAAAAAAAAAGGAAGAAAAAGTAATGATATTTAAGAAATCTCATTTTAAGTTTAATATATGGGAAATGTATTTGCTTACTAACTTTCATTGAACAATCATTGAACTTGACAGGTTGGAGGCTATTTGAGCCCAAGGCTAGGTGTATTCGGGTTTTTAGCAATGATAAATCCAGTTATAAACTGTGCTTTTGCATCATGTAGTCTAAACTATTCTTTTCTATAGATTTTAATGTGTTCAGGATTAAGCTAGCACTTTTTTTATATCATTCATTAGCTCGAATTCATTTGAATGTAAAATACGTGGCCCAGGTGTAAGCTCTTTGCCAGTTACATGGTGAGGCTTTTTGAGCAAAAGATAACTCCTTGAGCAAACTCCTTGACCAAAATAAAAACCTAATGAGAATCTCATTAAAGTTGGACTTCAAATAAAAATATTATGATTATTTGCTTTCTGTTTAGCTGAGATGGTTCTTGGAGAGAGAAAAAGGAGCAGAGACATGCTGACACATAGGTCAGAAAAGCAGTTTTGTGTGGGTTGGTGTTTATTGTAGTCTGATATTTTATTTCTTTCTCATTGTGAAAAGGAGTATTTGTCAAGGGCAACCATAGCAATGAATGACCATAGTGAATTTATACTTGTAATCTTTCAGAAACATTTTTGAGAATGCCTTAAATCACCCATGAATTGCTCAACATATAAGATAACAGAGTAATAAAATAAAACTTGTTTTTGATGAAGCTTATAACTATTTCTATAAAAAGAAATGCACATATGAACTGCCTAAATCATTGGATCTGCTTCTGCAGGGGTGTTAGACTAGATGATCTCTAAAGGTCCCTTCCAACCCCACCTTTCTATGATTCTATGATCATTGGTTTATAAGGATTGTAAATGCATTTACTAGATTTCCTTGTTCTGCAACTTGAAATCCTAGTTATTTTCTATCCTTGAAGGCTTCTTATTTATAAAATCAGCTCTGATAGGACTATAAGTCTATCTCCAGTGAAGTACTGTATGACCCCAGGCTCAGGGGAAAAATAGGAAAAGACAGAACAGCATGGAAACAGAAGATAAAAATGTGGAATAGCTAGGCAAAGGGAGTTGTGGGTAGCAGACCATTTGGATTTGATTACAATGTCTATGGACAGTGAATCAAGACTTTCAGCAATCTGAAGGCAGTATGAACTGACCACACTGACACTTAGGGAGAGCAGGATCTCCCAAGTAGTTTCTGTATTCCAGAAATAGGGAGGTAAGCAGAAAAAAAAAAAAAAGTGAATAATGGAAACTGGGATTCATAACAGCTAAATTTTGGTGTGTATAAATCAGATTGCTATATTTCTACCAGGCAGCCATATTTCCCTTTATCTTCCATGGCTAATTGTTCACTCTGTCCTAGGTATCTATCTTAAGATGAGTTGAATTGTGTTGTTAGAGCTTATTTCTCTTTGCTGACTATAAAAGCACCTGTGTAATTTTCACTTTTTCAACTACACTCTGTTAATTTAAGAAGACTAATGACTGAAAAAATGACATGTGAAACTGTCTTTAACCTAAGATCTCTTAATAATAACAATAAATGGAATTCACATGAAAAATGAACTTGTTAACAAATTTATCTCTCATATCTAGAGTTAAGGTTGCTTGAGAACACTGTGAAGTCTTTTGTACAGTAGATTTTCTGAAAAATTGGTGATTTTTTTAATGTACTTTTCCTTCCATCTGTCTTCCTTAATTCCATCTAGGAAAAGACAACAGAAGAGAAATGTTTTGTCCATAGGGGAAGAAAACATGAGGCAGATTTGTTGATAGGGTAGAGATGACAATGGTTATTCTAAACAGAGGAAGTACATTGGCTTAAATAACAATGGTCCTAACCCAAATACATCTCTTTTGAAAGTTAGGCATAATGTAGTAAAGTATCTATCATTAATGTTTGTGACATGTCCAGACAAATCTTCTTGCAGACTCTTTCCTCTGCATCACTTTGTCATCAGTGCCAAGCTATAGTATCTGATCCATATCTTCACTGAATCATCTCAGGCTGATGATCCCGTCACTGAAAAATTCAGAAGGGCCCCAAAACTCCAAGCTTTTGGGTACAATCAAATCTATGGACTGTCACCTTAAGACTTATACCCAAGATTTTAGGTACAATCTATGGACTGTCATCTTATTGCTTGGAGAGGACAAGAATAAGTTTATTAAAAGCCTTAGATACTGTTTCATGAACAAGATAGATTTTCAGATGTTTGGAAGGTGCTCAGAATGACAAAGGACTTTCATAAGAGGACATTGAGGGACGTACTTTACCTGGAAACGCATTTCCCCTCTATTTTTGTCAATGATTCACTGGAAGGTTTAAATTCAATAGCACAGCAGATTAAATGGCATTGAAATATCTATGTCCTAAAAAAACATTGTTTGAATGTTTCTTAACACAAAAAAAAAAAAACCCATGTTAATGGAGATAAAATTGATATATGAAGCAAAAAATTGTGTTTCAGTGTTCAGGGGATAGCCAGACAGAACAACTCTGCTCTGAGATTTAATACAAAATTAAATGACTCACCTGTGCAAAGTCAAAGGCTTATAAATGATACCAGTGACTACTGTTAGTGACATCCTAGGTTTTGGCTTTGAAGACACTGTTTTTCTCTTCATTTTCCTCTTTAATTGTTCTCACTTGAACTTAGACTCAGAATAACAACAAACAAGCAACATCTTAAGCCACCGAAAGACATGACCCAAATTATTTTCTCCTTGGCTAAAGAAACATTGTGTTGAATTACCTTTTTTTTTCATGGAGGAAAGCAAAAGTCTACGTGAATATTGTCAGACAATCAATATCAGATATTATAATTTAAAAATTAAACAGTAACACCCAAAAGTACTTTACAGCAAGGTGAAATACATTAGATGTTCATGGGGAAAAGATACACAATGTCTGATGATTCATGCAGTTCAATCCGTGAGACTGACACCCGCAGAATTCATTATGATAGAATTGTAGGAATGAGTTAACTATTGACTCACTGATGATTTGACTCATCTCTCATGCTGAAAAGTCCAGGCAAAGCCATAGTTTTAAAATTTAGCAAACATTTTCTAAGATTTTTCTCACGAATAACACTAGTTAGTGACCCTAACCTTCCTCTGATTAATAAAAGATTAAGAGCTTGTCTAATTCTGTAGATGAAAATCCACTTTGAATGATATTAGGATTTTGTGTGACAGCACTAAGAATAGAACTTGATCTGCAATAATTATAACTTTTTTTTTTGTCTGATAGCATTATAACATTTATGCAACCAAGTCCAGGGAAGAAAGTTAAATGAAAAGTTTTTGACCTCATATATTTCCATCCCTCTCTCTTTTTCTCTGGAGAGACTATATCTGTGAACCTTTTACAAAAGCAGAACTTTAGTAGTGAAATAAGCCAGCTCAAGATGAGAGGGCCTGAATAATCTCTGTATCCTATTGCTTTGTATATATAGTCTATGGGAAGACAGTATTTTTGCCCAAGAGATTTCATTGTTTGTTTTCTGTGGTGACAGAAAATTCATAAGGCCTACATAGAAAACCTACAATTAGAGGGACAAATGAGTCCAATTTGTGAGCACTGATTGTGGTCAGCACTTAGGTGAGATGAATTGTCTTCAGAAAGTTTACTTCATTGCAGAGAGTGGCTCTTTTCTTAATCCAAATATCTCCATTCCTTAAAGATTAATTAGATTAATTTGGACTGTGTCAAGTCTTGTTTGATCACTAGCATTTTTTTTTCAGAGATGGAAAGGGTCAGAAATATCTCATTAAATATATCAGTGGAAATCCTATGGTTTATGTACTAGGCAGCCAAGAGCGAAAAACACATCCTCTGGTGCATCAAACAGAGAATAAGTAGCTGGTTAAAAGAGGTGATTATCCCTCTGTATTCTGAGTACAATTCTGGGCCCCACAATCTAAGAAAGATGTAAGAAAGATGTCCAAAGGAGAGCAACAAAGCTGGTGAAAGGGCTGGAAGACACGTTCTGTGAGGAGTGGCTAAGGACTGTAGGCTTGTCTAGTTTAGAGAAAAGGAGGCTGAGGGGTGACCTTGTTGCTCCCTACAACTTCCTGAGGAGGGAACATGAAAAGGGAGGTGCCGATCTCTTCTCCCTGGTATCCAGTGATATGATGCTTGGGAATGATTCAAAGCTGCACCAGGATAGGTTTAGAGTGGACACTGGGAAGCATTTCTTTACCAAGAAGGTGATCAAACACTGGAACAGGTTTTCTAGAGAGGTGATTAGTGTCTCAAGCCTGTCACTCTTTAAGAGGCTTTTGAACAACGCACTTAATGACATGTTTTAACTTTTGGTCAGCCCTGAATTGGTCAGGCAATTGGACTAGATGGTTGTTTTAGGCCCTGTCCAACTGAAATATTTTTTAAGTTCATGTTGCAGTTGTATCAGAGGTTATATAAGGGTTTCTAGTTGTTTTATTTTACTTGAAGAGCTTTGTGAATGTAAAACTTCGCAAAAATGAAAATATTTGACAAAACTAAGAAAATTAGGAAAAAAATGCCTAGGCAAAATATGACTAAACGTCATAACCTTAAAACCAGAATACTTCTGTTTCCTTTATTCATTTTTTACTTACACTGTTTTTTTTTTTTTAACACTGGAATTGTTTCTGTCTGTGTGTCTTCAGGTTTCACAATCTTCACAATGTGACAAATCTCTATCTTCAATGCAACCTCAGTAGGAAGACAGGACAGAGATATTGCAAACGAACAAACAAACCAGAGATAAATCTTAGCTTTACTCCTGTAAATCTGTGAGGTTTGCCAGTGGCATCAGTGAAAGCAACATTCAGCCTACAAACTGTATAACTTGGAAACTGTGAATTAAAGCTGTTGAACAAAAAAAAAAAAAAAAAAAAATCCAAAAACCAGACCAAACAACCCTGCAGGAATGATTTAATATTGTATTTTCTGTTTGTATATTTTTGATTGGTAGATGAGGACTGTCAGTATGTGAGAAGGGTCTATTCTAGAAATAAATTATTGACTGGAAGAAGTTAGAAAGGTGATGCAGAATGCTGATTCCTAGAGCACTGGTGGTGGGTAAACAATTTAACTCCTCACTTAACATAAAACCTTGACTTCCACTAACATGGATAGATCTATGGGAATTAATAGATTAAGAACTGTCATTCTTCTTGACTCTTAATTCTTTTTGATTGACATCTTTAGTTTTAAGGAGTCAATTTCTATATTATTTAGCATTCTCTTCAGATATCTTTGCTATTATTTTCTGTTAGTAGCATTTTGCCTACAAAGCTGAACGTAAGCATGCTAGAGTCTAGTTTCTGTTCTACAAAATACAACACTTTTGAAGCCACTTGCAATAAACATTTTTGTTCTGTTAGGTTGTATTTCTACCCTTTTAACTATTTTGTTCAATGATATTTAATTATCAACTGGTCTGTCGGGTTTTTTAATGAAAATTTTCTTTGTATTTCTACTGTGAAGTGCACCTGCACCAAAGTGATACAGTTTCTTAAAAAAGAAGCTAGGAAATGTTCAAACAAAAACAATTTTCATTTTGTAGAAGAATTGTGAACCAATCTCTATACCTAATTTTTTAGCTGGCAGGCAGTGTTGTTCATTCAGGGCTTACTCCTATAGAGTTAATGTCACAAGAATGTTGTTACTGAAAAGGATGGCTAAGTTGCCTCAACCACATGAAACTGGACAGAAATTAAGAAAATCCTTTTATGGAAGCACACAAGTACTCATCTTTTCACCTGAAAGAGCAACAGAATTCTCTTTACAGAGTCAGAGCTGGTTTCCTTTGAGTAAATGGAAATATCTTGCTTACTATTTCTCCTGAAGGGGGCTGGATGCAGTTTGGTGAAATGACTTCTTTTTATTCAAAATTATTTTTTGATTGACGATCATGATGATTTCCTTTGGAAAAGCTACATGGTGTGCTTCTTTCAGAATATTTTTGTCACACAGCAGAAAACTCACTTTTTAAAGCAGCATTTGGTAACTGATAGGCAGACTTTATCCTTAATGATTCTTTAAAATACTTTCTATTTTTTCTTAATAAAAATTGAAATTGGGGAGAGGGTAAAGTTGGAAGCTTTTCCTAAGAATAACAAAGGTGGGGGCATTAAGGGTCTAAAACTTTGTCAAAACAGCTTTGATAGATTTCTTGTCTCTGTGAGTAATGAGGTCCAGCACCTGTTTACTTTTGAAATGTCATTCATTTGGAGTAAATATCAAGCTGGCATAGTCACAAAAGCAAGAAAAAAAAGTGCTATTAGATTATTTTGGTCTTCTTCCAGAAACTGTGATAGTGTTCTCAAATGGATGTTGTCCAAGAACGTGTCAACTCACTTTAAAGTCTCTATCATTTCCACTTGGGAACTAATTCCACTGAGAGCTTGATTACTTCATTGTTGGACTATTTTTTCTTGATATTTTATTTCCTGGAATACTTCCTATTCTATGTACAGATTACTATATGACAATTTTCTCTTTCTGCTTGGTGGTTGAACTCTACACACATCTAGGTCATTAGTGTCTATGCATTTTGACTTATTCTTTTCTAAATTTGCCACAAAAACCCCTGTTACTGTTGCTCTTTTTATACCTAGCAGTGACTTATCAGATTTAGTGTAGCACTCCAGTTGTATATTGTGTGACACTTTACTCAAAACCTGCATGATCTCATGTACTTTTAGTCTCAGATTGTTACAATTTCTTTTTGACATTGCCAACATACTTAAAGGGGACTCCATGTATAATACGCTGCTCATTATCACATCTACTAGCTTGCGAGGCCTTAGCTTCCTTGGAGACACTGGAAATCTCTGATTACCTTCAACAAGATTGGGATGTCATTAATTAGGAACACATAGGTTAGACAGATCTACTTTTGGAAAAATTTGTAATGATTACATTTGCTACTTGAACTACAGGTTCTCAGGAGCAAGAAATGTCAAATAAAGAAAAAGAATACTAAGAGGAGATATAATATTGACTGTATTAAAGAAATTGTATCAGTCAACAGCACCACAAGTGTCATAGCTTTTGATGAAGTAGCAACAAGATAACAATTTATTAATTCGCATTGATCTTCACTTACAGCCAAAAAATTTATATGTCTCAGATTCATGATTCTTTAAAGATAATTTTTTGAAAGCAGATAATGGCAAAGGAATTTGCACTTCTATTGAGTTTTCACTTACAATGCCCAGCACAAAGGGATTCTGTTCCATAATTAAGTCTCCAAAGCATAGGAAATTTTTTCATAGTATCATAGAATCATAGAATGGTAGGGTTGGAAGGGAACTTTAGAGATTATCTAATCCAACCTCTCTGCAGAAGCAGGTTCACCTAGATCAGGTCTCGTAGGAACATTTTCCATAAGAAAAAAATAACTAAAGAGTCATTTCCCCTTCCCATCTGTTGGTCCCTAAAGCAACTCTTGCTCCAAGCCACAAGGGAATGTAAAATGCCCCCTACATTAGTTTAACAACCTTTTAGCACAGTATATTTGTGGTTTAATTTCACTCAACCAAACTGTAGCATCTATGATTTTGAGCTTTATCGTGAGACTGATATATATCAGAACTGAAATTTCAATGAGTTTTATCATGATAATTCTACCCTCTTCTTTAAATTCTTTTATTTTATCCTTAAGAGTTTAAGATGGACAATTTTCTAAATTCATTTCTGAAATCGTGTGTTACAGTTGTGTAGTTCCGGAAGTTGTTACATTCTATCATCTACTGATTCTCATTCTAACTATTCACTGTGTATTTCCTAACAATTTCCATCCTTCTCCTTTGCTCATGTCATGCTTCAGCAAGAAATTAATTATGTCAAGATCCTGAAGTTCGGGCAGGTATGATTTGCTAGATATCCAAAATCTCATCGCAGAGATGGTTATGTAGTCAACAAAGTCAGTGAAGACTGGAGAGCAAATCAACTACAAAAGCTTGTGGATCTATTAGTTGCTCCAACACAACTATTTGGTGCTACCAGAATTGGGAAGAGCAATTTCTATTGCAATTTCCCTTTATGAAAACTGTAACTGTCATAGTTGTATCAGGAAAGTCTGCTCTCCATCTTTCTATACCTGCCATTTGCAAGGCAAAAGACAACAAATACATCCCCTGAGTCATGTCTCTTGAGGACTGAACCAATCCATCTCCCTCAGCCTCTCCTTGTACATCATGCTCCAGATCCCAAATATCTCAGTCTAGGGGCTGACCTGCTGGAGAGCAGCTTTGCAGAGAGAGACCTGGGAGTTCTGAAATTAGCATGAGCCAGCAATGTGCCCTCATGGCCAAAAAATCGAATAGCATCCTAGGGTCCATTAAGAGTGTGGGCAGCAGGTCAAGGAAGATTCTCCTCTCCCTCTACTCTGCCCTGGTGAGGCCTCATCTGGAGTCCTGTGGCCAGTCCTGGGCTCCTCAGCTCAAGTGTGACAGAGAATCCAGTGCAGGGCCACAAAGATGATCAGGGGACTGGAACATCTCTGTTATGAGGAAAGGCTGTGGGACCTCAGCCTGGAGAAGAGAAGGCTGAAGGGGGATCTTATCAAAACTTATAAAGACCTGAAGGGCAGATGTGGAGAGGATGGAGAAAGTCATTTTTCTGTAGTACCCAATGACAGGTCAAGGGGTAACAGGCACAAGCTGGAACGCAAAAAGTTCCACTTAAACTTAAGGAAAAACTTCTTTCCTGTGCAGATGAGAGAACCCCGGTGCAGGCTGCCCAGGGAGGGTGTGGAGTCTCCTTCTCTGGAGGGTTCCAAACCTGCCTGGATGTGTTCCTGAGTGACATGATCGAGGTGGACCTGCTTTAACAGAGGGATGGACTAGATAATCTCTACAAGTCCCTTCCACTCTCAACCTCCCTGTGGTTCTGTGATTTCAGTGCACTCCTGTTGGTCTTATTCCAGTCTGCCAATGTCTTTTCTGTGTAGGGAAGCCCAAAACTGGGCATCGTGCCCCATACTCAGAATGGCAAGTCCTGAATAAAGGGGATTAGTCACTTTTCTTGACTTGCTGGCTGCACTCTTTTATAATTTAATTTAATGTATGTGAATTTAGAATATTTGGATGAATGCCCATGGCCATGCATTACTGAGTAAGAAGCTCTTCTTTCTAAAACATCAGATAAAATGGATATGCCCAGTACCTCTTCTTGTTTCTGACTATAATGAAACAAAATATAGGAAATTAAATTTGTGATATGTTATAGTAAAGAATTTTTTTAAAAGGTCTTTTTCCAGTTTGGTTTCTGAGTTTTCTTCCATTTAGAAACATTTCTGAGAGTCAATAAATTCCTACCATTGTACGAAATTAAAAAGGATTTTTTGTTTGGTTGGTTTTTTTTTTAGAAAATAACAAATGTTAGAAAAATATTTAAACATGGAAACATGAGTTTGCAGGACCTGGTCATCATCTTGCTCAAACACATGGGAGACACAATGTGTAGCCCCGAATGAAGGAATATGTGAATCTAAATTCAGGGCAACTCTCCTTTGTCTTTAAGAGTGATATGTATTTTGGACTCTCACACTGAAGCTGATATAATTTGGTTTTAAGTAAAACAGTCACGTAGAACAAAGTATATCGAATCTGATGTGAAATCAGATAGTTTATTGTATCTTTTTGAAAATAGTTATTGTCATGACAGACTGTATCTGAAATGTATTTGTCAAAGAATATTAGACTGTTAATTATCCCTGAACTTTCATGTGATAATCAAAGAAAGGCGTTAGGAGACCTTTATAAAAAAACAATTACATTCAATAGTCATTATGGACAACATTGTTTTTATTATTACTTTCACTTAATGAGCAGTAGCTACAATTTGGGCTTGCAACTATAATCCATATTTCACCTCTCTGATAGTCACCTTTTTTTTTTCTTTGAATAGAAGGATATATCTATTCCCCATATAAATATATTGCCCCCATATATTAGAGTTCACTGTTAACCAACATGAGCTGATGCCATGGTGGTGATTGCATTTTTTTTGTAATGAAGAAGACACAATAATCCTAATTTATCCATTCACACTGTAGAATTTCTCATCATACTCTTGCTGCTTGCCTTTCAAAGTGAATGGAGCACTGCAAAGATAGCGCAAACATGTGGCCTTGGCAAGATATACACCAATAAACACCTTGTCAACGACATTTTGTATATCCTAGGATTAACTTTATAATGTGGAAAAAGCTGTAAAATTCACAGCTTTGGTTTTCTGTGTATTTGAGTAAATAGGCACCCAAAGGTCACAACTTGTGATTAATAACTAGACAAGCATGCATTGTATAAATGTAAACCAAGATGGAACTCTTTAAGAAATCATTACACATAGCCAGCTAAGGTGTGCAGTGCATATTTTGATCATTGAACTATATGCAGATGATGACCTTTGAACTTCTGCCTGGTGTATGTACAAGATGAGGTGTAAAAATCTCAAAGCATTGTGCAATTCAGCTATAACTACACTATTATGAAAGTCTGTCACCTGACAGGTGGCAGTATACCCTTGCATTGTTTCATGGATACTGTCACAACATTTAGCATGTTCTCAAACATGCCATAGAAAAATGAAGTTTACAGGCCACCGCCCATATTGTGCAGTAAAACAGATGAAGTTATTGGCAATTTAATTTGAGCTGGGAACATTTTCAGTCCCAAACGATTAGCTATTTTTGTAAAGGTGTTGGATGAGATCTTTAAAAAAATGTTCCTAGGGATTATCAGCTGAATTGAAGAAATGTGTTCACATTAATTTCAATACTCCTACACAATTCAGTTCAGCTGGCAAGCTCTCCAGAGGAGAGAGATTCTGTCAATGAAAACAGGTTTTTGCAATGCTAAAAGTTTTTGTAGTCCCTAATGAAATTTTTGGGTGTGGCTAGCAGAATATTTATCTTAATTTGCAGTAGCAGCAGTGGTGTTTGTTATTAAGAATCATAGAATCATTATGGTTGGAAAAGACCTTTAAAATCAAGTCCAACCTCTAACCTCACACTGCCAGGCCCACCACTAAACTAACATATGCCGCAGCACCTCATCTATGCATCTTTTGAATATCTCCAGCACTGGTGACTCTACCACCTCCCTAGGCAGCCTATGACAATGGTTAAAAACCCTCTTGGTGAAAAAGTTCTTCCTAAGCTCCAATATAAACCTTCCCTGATATAACTTGAGCCCATTTCCCCGTGTCCTATCATTCATTACTAGAGAGAAGATCTTGACCCCCATCTCACTATAACTCCCTGTGGTGGTTTAGCCCTAACTGAACAATAACCAAACCACCCAGTTACTCCTCCCCAACTCAGCAGGATGGAGAGGGGAATCAAGAGAGAGTTGTAGAACTTTCTGGGTTGAGATAAGGACAGTTTAATAAAACACCACAAAGAGTAGGCCGTTACAATGATGGCCAAAGAAAAAATGAGCAATGCCCAGTGTAACTGCTCAGCCCCGCACTCAGCCTAGCAGCAGAACTGCAGTTCCTGCACTGGTTGCAGCACCACCTCAACCCAGCTGCTGCCCTTATATCCCGAGCATGATGGCACATAGGATTGAATAGCCTGGCCACACACCCCCAGCGGCAGCTGGGGAGAGTTAATTCTATCCTGGCCAAACCCAGGACACTCCCCTTCAGATAATTGTAGGGAGTGCTCATGTCTCCTTTCAGTCTTCTAGGCTAAACATTCCTAGCTTCTTCAGCCACCTCTTATAAGACTTGTTCTCCAGATCCTTCACTAGTTTCATTGTCTGTCTCTAGACATGCTCCAGGACCATAATGTCCTCCTTGTAGTCAAGGGCCCAAAACTGAACACGATATTCGAGGTGTGGCCTGACCAGCACTGAGTACAGGAGGACAAAACACGGAGATATCTATTAATTTAGAGACTTAAACATGGAAATGTCTATTAATCATGCTTTGTTCTGATACTGGTATTAGGACAATTAACTAAAACAAGATTTACTTTTCTGGTTGCTTGTTTAAAACTACAAAAAATGAATATAAATATCAAAGGTTTCACTAGTGCTATCTCTTCCAACAGGTGGGGAGTATTACCAGACAAGAATGGACAGAAACAGAAGTTCTGGGTAAGTTAATCCTTAATGCTGTGTTTTGAGGCAGAAAAAAAACCCAAAACAACGAACAAACAACTATACAATACAGATTATCTAAAAATTGCTTATTTCCTTTCATTCATTCTATGTATACCTATTTTTTTCCCCTCACCTTAAATTCTTCTGTGTAATTCTTTTCCCTTTCTGGCAACTTTTAGTATGCTGACTCTTGAACTATAGCACAATCTATCTCAATTTCAGAGTCTGATCTCCCACCTATGTCTGTGTTTTCCTACAGTGTCTTTTCTGTCTCAAATCTAATTAAATTTTTTAAATGTTATTAAAATTTCCCGTGAAGATTGGGTTCTTTTTGATGATAGCAAATAAAACTCAATAAAAATGGTTGGACTCAATGTTCTTAAGGGTTATTTTCCAACCAAAATGATTCTCTGATTCCATGAAAAATAATCAGTATTATTTATTAAAATATTAAGAGAAGACAAACTATCTATTTGAACAGTGTTGGCAAAAATTATCCACCTATCAAGGAAAAAGCCACTGGCTTTCAGCTATTTAAAGTCAAGATTTTTCACTTTGATCAGCTCATCTGATTCTCGTGTTCAGTAGAAGGTAATTTGGAGTTTACATAGCTGATGGCAGGCTTTATGATAGGTAGTTTTGCTGACATCTAGGGCAAAACTTCTAGTGACTTAATTAGGAGTTAAATTGCTCAATATGTCAATAGGTACCTGAATGAAATCTAATTTATTATGTCAGCTTTTATTGTACCTTGAGTCTCTAACACATTCGTTGTAATTGGAATTTTGACCATTGTTATTTCAATTACCACTTTCTCCAGCCAATAGTTGAATTATCTAATGATTTCCACTTCAATTCATCAAACGACATTATAGAACTAGTGTTCTATTTTTATTAACCCTGGTTTTGGAAGTGACATTTTGATCAAAATGAAAAGGAATGAAAGATTGAAAATTAAAAAAAGATGCATTCTGATTCTTAGTGTACCAAATCTGAGAAACTGTTTCTTGAAAAGGAAACTAACACAAAAGATTAATCTTGGATTTTACACCTTGCATTTTTAAATACTACTGTAAGACTACAATTGACTACTTTTTTTTTTCTCTTTCTTTTTCTTTAGATTGCTACAAATTCCTGGGGAAAATCTTGGGGAGAAAATGGTTATTTTAGAATTCTACGTGGACAAAATGAGTGTGATATTGAGAAGCTGATTTTAGCTACTTTGGGATAGTCATAGTCTTCTACTCAAATTATATTGTACCATTCTATGCTTTAAGTATCTATTCTTTCCAGTGTTGCACATTGAGTCTTTCTAGAGAAATAAAAGTTCTCTGTATATTCCCTTTCTTTCTGTTCTGGCTCATTAGGGCTTCCTGACTTGAACACACCGCAGCCATCACAACACTCTCAGATCTCATCCGCTAGAAACACTCCTTTATACTAATAACAAGTTGTATCCAGGACTATGAAAAACTTCATGTCTCACAAAGCATGAAGTTCTCTCCTGTTATTTACATCTCACCAGTACTTTGTTACATTACTAATGGTTGATTTAACAGTGCCTGAAATAAAGAGATTAATACTAATGATGTAACTCCTTTTACAATAGATACTCTGGTCACAAATCACTTTAGAAATATAATGTGCTCTTCTGCACAAAGTTGACTCAGAGAATTTATAGTCACACTGGATAAAAAAGGCCAAAAAATATAAGTAGAGTTCTGATCGTGTTGCAGAATAATGATTTCCTATCATAGCTTAGATAAGTTGTATCTATGTATTATTATCTCTTCCAGGAAAATAATTTTTTACTAGTAGATCCTACAAAGTTGATGCACTTATAGTAATACAATAATTACTTGCAGTGAAACAGCCTATTCTAGTTCTACAACCACAAAAGTACAATTGTAATAATTTGTTTAGTTAAAGGAAACAATCATAAAACGTAATTTCTCCTCAGTTAAGTCTGAACTAGACTAATTCCTGAACTGCTTGCCTTCCATTCACTGTTTAACCTCTGAAAAGGTACATGCCACCATTCCCAAAAACCTATTTCCAGTGGATAAATGTGGAAAATACATTCTATTGTCTGGCTCTGCTGACATATCTGTAGTTCAGGCACGGTTCCTGGAGTTGGATGGGAGGACCGCTAGTGCAACTGAGACTCCCAGAGCCTTTTTCACTCCTAATGCTATCACAGCTGCTTCTATCTGAAGAAAAAGCCTACTGGCATGCATCTTCAGCTGCAGTTCCTTCACCCTGGTACCTCCCCCTTAGTATACTGAATGTGACATCAGCATGGTATGGAATAATCTCACCACAGCTCTTGGGGACTGGTGAAAATTCTCCCTATCCCAACCAAACCCAGGACAATTATGCTTTGTTCTTCTAGACAACGACAAACTTGACTTCCAGTGTCATCAACTATTACTCAGCTTTTCCTTCAAGAACTTTTCATGGAGATTGTATTCAACAGATGTCATTGCCACTGAAATAACTTATCTTCAAATAAACTTGTGTCACAATTTATATTGCAACACTACTGAAAGAGCTGCTACTAAAATGTTAGTATACTGCTGTACAACAAGCTCTTCTGTGGCCTCTAGTGTCATACAATAAACTGAATTTAGACACAAAAGCCTTTATCACTTAAAATGTATAGAACATTGTAACACAAGTAATTTTAGAAGAGCTAAATACTTGAGAGAAGTAACTTTTCTAGGTTTAGTGAGGTAAACCAGTACTTGAGAGGAAAGTGTACTGAGATAGGTACACAGCTACTTCCCAAGCTCTTTGTATGTATTGATTCCATAAAAGTCAAGGTTTTGAAAAAGTAGAATGTAGCTTTAAAGTGAATGATACTGTAAAAACATATGAACTCTGGGGTTTTTAGATTCATTCAACTTCAAATTGGTTTACACTGCTGTAGCTCTTTTTTTTTGTCAGTCATTGTTTCTACACCTGATTTGCCTGACAGATATTTCTAGGATTTGGGCTGTCATGTTAAGTTTCTTCAGTGATGAGAAAGAGCAAAACTACTCACCTAGATATCCACCTGATCATTTTGCTTTGAACAAAATACCATATACAAGTGAAATAAATCCAATCATGCCAAACAATTTAATGGTTTGCAAAGTGATCCTGCTCTACCTACTTCCTGTGTTTAATCTTTGGTTCTCTGAGTGACATTCAGCTAAGCACTCTCTCCATCCCTCCCTTATCATAAAGCTACTGTATGTGGAACCACCACAGTACCTACAGCTGGAAGCCAATTTTCTCTTTGAAAAGAATCTTGATGCTGTTGCAGCTTTTCTACTGCTGTTCAGAAAACAAGTACAGGGTCTTGTGGCCAAGATGGCTAATGGCATCCTGGGGTGTATTAGAAGGACTGTGGGTAGTAGGTCAAGAGAGGTTCTCCTCCTCCTCTACTCTGCCCTTGTGAGACTGCATCTGGAATATTGTGTCCAGTTCTCGGCCCCTCAGATCAAGAAGAACAGGGAGCTGCTGGAGAGAGCTCAGCACAGGGCCACCAACATGGTGGAGTGGAGCATCTCCCTTATGATGAAAGGCTGAGGGAGTTGGGGCTCTTTAGCTTGGAGCAGACTGAGGGGTGATCTTATTAATGTTTACCAATATATAAACGGCAGGCATCAGGAGGATGGAGTCAGACTCTTCTCAGTGATGTCCAATGATAGGGCTAAGGGCAATAGGTACAAGCTGGAAGATTAGAGGTTCCAAAAAAATACAAGGAAGAATTTCTTCACTGTGAGGGTGAGGGAGCACTGGAACAGGCTGTCCGGATGAGCTGTGGTGTGTCTTTCTTTGGAGACATTCAAAATGCCCCCTGGACAAGTTCCTATGTGACTTACTCTAGTTGGTCCTGCTCTGTCAGGGGGATTGTACTAGATGATCTTTCAAGGTCCCTTCCAGCCCTTGAAATTCTGTGATTCTGGGAATCTGTCTTCTGCCAGTGTAGATCTTATCACTCACCATGATCTCGAGACAGTGGGGCCTATGAGCCACCAGTGACTCTGCCTCACAAAGGCTAGCTGGAGAGAGATTTTAAATGTCTTTGAGCTCTTCTAGTCCACTGTTTGGTGGGAATATGAAGAAACTTGCTCTTCATTCAGCTGCCACCTCTGTCATTTCTTACCTCCATCACTCATACTCAGACATGCCTGCTAGCTTAGACTAAATGTGTCATCTAGCCTAGAACTTTTTCCTTTCTGAATAGAAAGGAATAAGATGTGGCTCAGGTTAATTCAATAGAGAGTTCATCAACTTTAAATCACCAGTATTAGTAATGGTCTTTGGGAACTGCAGAAACAAATGATACCAGGAAGGGAAGATAATACAGGAATAGATTTTGTGTTTGTGACACGGTTTAAGCTTCCTTTTCTGTAAAAAGAGGAGGTAACATTTTTATGAAAAGCAAAAAAACAAATCCTCATTCATATTATACATACAATATTTCTGGTTAACAACATGCTATATGAAGTTTTGATTAGTTGTCAGTCTAACTGTGAAACTTCAACATTGGGTATAGAAATCTAATAATATATGATGCGGGACCTGGGACCTGACAGCATTCATAACAAATAGAAAACTCCCTGTCTAAATTCCTGTATATTTAGAAACAGTTTCAGATCTAACTCTGAACAGAAATATCTATGGAAGTTTAAGAGAGTTGGAATCTTCCCATACTAACTTAGCGGAACAGGATTCTTTTGCAATTTATATTTATCATCCTTCAGGGCTTTCCCATAATCAGATTCTAAATGTTATTGACATTATCTAATAGATGAATGCTGCTAATGCCCTTTGAGAGGGTTTTAAGTGGAAATTATTTTTAAAATTAAAACATCTAACAAGCCAATAAAGGAACCCATATATTTTCACACTGTTGTTACCCTGTTCATTCTATTGTTATACAAACATTGCCCATCTGCTAAATGATAGCAAATTACATCCTGGAGACTGGCTTCCTGTTCCACGGAAAGCTTATGAAGCCTGTTAATACTATGAGTGAATCATTTTGTTTGCATTAGAGTGCCTTGCAAGTATTGAACTCCTGAATGTAATCGTTCTGCCTAGGGGTCTGAGTCACATGCTGACACATGAGTCACTGGGAGCTGCCTCTACACCTGGCTCTAGTCAGAGATTTTGGTGTGACTGAGAGACATAGAAAGGTCATTTCCTACTTCACTCGCGCTCACTGCACACAGCTTGGCAAAACCAGGTTTCCCCAGCTCTGGTGTGTGCTCATCCTCATTAGGAAGTCTGAAAAATTGATGACACTTGCCTTAATAGGGATTTTCATTTTGTGATGAAAAAGCTTTTACACAGCCATATATTTTTACACACCATTAAAATACAACATGTGCATACTCCTCCTAAAATAAATTGAAAATTGAAAATTGGAAAATTGAAAGTACTCCTTCTCAATCCTAAATTCTAAAATCAATTCAGAAGAGAAGCATTTGAACTTACCTAATGAGTACAATTGCTTGAGAACAAAATTTTTTTTTTTTTGCACCCAATCCTCACATCAAGAATTAAGCCTCTATCAGGATGGAGACAATCAATTAACAGTAAGTTGTGAGTATGTGGCTCCTGGTCTCATGTTTTGTTCAGCAGTCACTCAGAGGCAAGAAGGTTGGCAGAGGTCATTGGGTGAGCACTGTGTGAGGGGAAACTGCTTTTTACAGCATCAACTTGTTGTTAGGGCGTATGAAAGATAGACTGATTGCAATGAAAGGAATCAATTTTTGCTTTTCATTATAAGAGTGAAGCTGTCAATATACATACCATATTGTTTACTTCAGTGGGTGTTATTACTTCATCTATAACACTTTATTGCTGTGTCTGGAAATCTTGATCATGCAGCAGCACCATGAAAAGCTGTTCCTAGAGAATATGGCTGAGGAAGAAGCCTGAGGCAGGAGGTCAGACTGCTTGCCAGTGAAATCCTCAGTGTTTCAAATTTTTGGGGGCCCTTGAAGCCATAAAGTGCCTCAGGCTCTGTATGAAACATTTTAGGGTTATCTGGAGGTTTCACTCGTCTATGCCAACAGTGACAGCCACATAAACAAATAGATAAGAATTAATGAATTTAAATTGCTGTCTTAATCTGAGGATAACAGCATTTCCATTTAAAAACTCTGAAGACTATCCTATTTTTTTACCTCTGCAGAAAAATCGGTATAAAAGCACTGGTTTAGTACATTATATCTATCAAATCATGATACAGTGCTTTATCAAAGAATTTCTAGAAAACTTATGCATGTAAATATTTAGCCCTAGTATACTGTACTGTCATGGTGTGAAGGATGGTGATGGTCCAAATTCATTGGTAATATTGCTATTGAATACAATAGTAATACTCTTCTCGTTGAGATGGCATAAGTGATCCAACAAGCCTTCTCTTCATCAAGAAACTTGCAGGCAGTGAAACTGGACAATCAAGGTTTTAGAACTTATATATGTCTTTCTTTTTTACCCTGCACAAGCAGTTTTTAAAAAGTGTTCTGTTTGCCTAGCTGGCATGATCCACGGGCTATGAGGAGGAATTTCTTTCCTGAAAGGCTTGTCAGGCATTGGAATGGGCTGCCCAGGGAGGTGCTGGAGACATCATCCCTGGAGGTGTTTAAGAGATGGGTGGATGTTACACTTAGGGAAATGGTGGTTGATAGGACTGGTACAAAGGCTGGACTTGATGATCTTAAAGGTTTCTTCCAGCTGAAATGATTCTATGATAACTAATAATTATAATAATGTAATACAATCTTTTTTTCCTGACATATCTTTTTTTTTCTCTTTTTTTTTCCCCAAAAACTCTCATTATACATGCATTGCTCTATAGCCTTTTCTACAAGGGTAGTTTTGCTAAAGTATATCACCCTTTAGTAGCAGTGGTGATGCTTTCTATCACACAGGAGGGAAAGAGAAAAGAAATAATGAATATATTCTTTGTTCATGTGTGCTCTTAAATGTAAAGACCTGAACTCTTGTGGTGTCATAATGAGAGAGATTTGCACTGGTTTATTTTATTCACCAGCTTTGTTCTGCCTCTGTTAATGTGTGCAGAACCCCAAAGAAGAAGTGTTAGCATACTGAGAGTGCACAAAGGTTACTCTCTGCTTAGGTTTTAATGAGATTGATGGCCTGACTGCAGACTTAGTTGAAATGGGAAAAAACACTGCTTTTACTTTTTTTATTTATTTTGAAAGCTGCTCTTTCTCTTCAAGTCCTTGAAACACTTTTGCTCAGTGCTGCTCAATGTTCACATTGTTCTGGAGGGATTCAGCTGTATTGCCTATAGAAGCATTGCAGATGTTGTCAACATACAGTCTTAGAGCAATGCCAACCTGAATGTCATGGTTTGACATGACAGCCATTTCTGGTAAAGATGGCTCCTGTAAGAAGTGGCTTGAAACTCTCCCCAGCTCTGAGTCAGACCCACTCTGGGGCTGAGCCAATTAGATGCCTCCATGATCACTTTTTAAGAAGAAGCCAGAAGAGGAGGGTTCTTCCTTCTTTCTTCTGTCCCTTCTTTTCCGGCTGGTGGTGGTGCAAGGAATTGGAAGAGAGAGAGAAGAACCATGCAGACTCTAAGGTCAGTGAGGGAAGAGAGAAGGAGGTATGCTGGAGCAGAGACTCCCCCCTGCATCCTGTGGAGAAGACTGGTGAAGCAGTGATTTGTTTGCATTTCATTAAAGACCCTACATCCGGGGCAGTGATTCACTTTGCTAAAGACCTCGCATCAGGGGCAGTGACCTCACGTCATTAAAGACCTTGTGACAGAGGCAATGACTATGGCCAGAGGAGGCTATGTCGCATACGAGGGACCCAATATTCACAGAATGCCAAAGAAGTTCATTAAAATTATGCCTAGAGGAAGCTGTGTCCTATGTGAGGGATCCTGTATTTGCAGAAGTCACAGCTGCTGGGAAGAAGTCACACCCAAAAAGCTCATTAAGGACTGTATCCTGTGTGAGGGACCTTGTATCAGAGCAGGGAAAGAATGCAAAGAGTCATCCTCATCTGAGCATAGAGAAGCGGCAGAGTCCATCTGTGAGAGACTAACCACATCCCCCATTCTCTGCTTCCCCGAGATGTTGAGGGGGGAGGAGGTAGAGATATTGGGAGCAGCGAGCTGAACCTGGGAAGAAAGGAGGGATGGGGAAGGGAGATCTTAAAGTGTTAGTTGTAATTTTCTCAGTCATCCTGCTCCCTTTCTGCTTTTTATTCAATTCTGTTTCCTGAAGGTAGCACTTTCCTACTTTCCTAAGTCAAGTACTGGAGTCTGTTTTGCCCAGAACCGCAATTGGCAGTGAGCCCTCCCTGCCCTTGTGTCAATCCACAACAACCTTGGTTATCTTTTTCCTTCCATCTTGCTGGGGCCTCTGCCAGCCTAATGAGGGTCGGGGTGAATGGGGGGCACTGAGCGAGAGACTGTCCTGGTGCTTCATTGCTGGCTGGGCAAAACCACAACACTGGGCAATAATAGTTATCTTTATTCAGAGGAGTCAAACTCTTTTATCAGAACCAGATGTAACAATCTCTGCAGGCCTGTGTACATCTACACTTGTGAAAACTATCTTTAGAAGATGTGAGTGTTTATATGATAAAGGAAGTTAATCCCTCTTTTAAAGCCTCTGTGGGAAATATATCACAAGCTTTATCTTTATTTCTACTTTGACTTTGCATAGTAAATGAGTATATGTTAGATTCTTCTTAAGTAGTGCTGTTTACTTGCCAGATACATACTTCTTGAAATTACAATTGTACCCACTTGTACAAATTCTTGCCATCAGAAGGACTCTGATTGATTTCCACACACATGTAATGCACATTCATCTAAGGTGTCTGAGGCTAATAGAGAAGATGAACATGTGTGCAGAATTCATAGCAATTCATAAAGTCCTGATTGAGATCTAAGAGGCTGAATGAGATCTAAGAGGCTGAATAATTCATTGTGTGAGCCTGAAGCAAAAAGAAATAATTCAAGATTATAACCATTCAGAAAAAAAACATATTTTCATTCAAGATTTCCCTTTCCAGGTTAAATAAAACTTCACACAAAATGGGTTATATGGAATAAGTTTAAAAAGAGTAATATTTTCTAAGACTCATGTAGCATTTGTTCCCTTTGCAGCTTTCAATGTTAAATCACATGCATGCAATTCCCACAACTGTAACAGGACACAGGGGATTTTAGCTCCCTTTTTCATTTTTCAAATGGATAAAGCTCTTTATCATAGGAAAGTACAGAGTACCCTTCAAATAGGCAAACATAGGCTTATTGAATATCAGCAAACATTGTAATGCAGTTGTGTTTTTCCAAAAATTACTTAGGACTTCTCTTCAGTCTTCACAGAACCACGGGTGTTAGGTTTCAAGCTGGGGTTTCTTTTTTTGGCGAGACAGTAAGTTTCATTATCAGTTTGTCCAGGCTGGCTGTAGTTCTTTGTGAGCTGAATAGAACTGAAAGCATGAATTCATCTCATTCACTGGTGTACTGGGCTTTATTTATCTTGACTTTGTACTCAATCTAGTTGTAATGGGAAGACAGTAATCAATGTCATGTTTCAAAGTAAGAGCAGTCTTCACCCATTGCATTCTCTAGCATAAAGCAGACCTCAAAAAATCAATACATTGAGAGAAATAATAAATTAATTTTTAAAGTTGGGGGGAAGGGTTGTCAGTTTCAAGGACTTTTGGTTTATACATGGCCCACATACTTCAAACTCTTTCTCTGTAGCAATGTGAGCTTTGTAATCTTTTTAAAGATGGTAACATCAATCTGAAATTCTCCTGGAGGATAAAATACTTACTAATTCTTCAGAATATGATTTTTTTTAAAAAAGATGTATTACTCTTTATCTATAAATGATGTGTGCATTTATTATATGCATATTTATTCCTTATATTTTGTAAAGACAGCTTTCTGAATGCTAGTGGATTTAGTTTGTTCATCAGGAAATTCTGTAGTATTTTGTGTTACTTTAAAGTTGACTGCTGTTAATAGATATTGGTATTTTCACTTGTTTTAGCATTAAAAGACTGGATACATCATTTATTTTTTATGTGCTTCCCTATTTTGAGTGGTGTTACATCACCCCTTCTCCAAGAACAATTGAAGGTGACATATCACTATTAGGAGTTATATGCTTGTACTTAGCAGAAACATCTTTCAGAAATAGGTCTTTTTGATCATATCTGATTCACACTTTCCTATAAAAATATAATAGAGTTGTGAATTTCATTCCCATCTCATTGTCATAAAATTATCCTATGACAGTTGGCTTTAGATGGCAAACTCAGTTACATTTCAATTTAGAAGTTAAATACATAGTCCAGTTGTCAACCTGAAAATCTTGGAGCTCATCTCTGTCAGTGTTATTTGTGTCACCTTGAGGAAGTTTCTGCATTTTTCTGCACTTTAGTTTCCTATGTATATTTAAAAAATAAGTTATTTTTCTATTCATGGCACACAAATATATTCTGAGTCTTAATCCTTGTTCCTAAATCCTATAATCACAAAATAGTTTGGGATGGAAGGAACATTTAAGGCCATCTAGTTCCAACTCTCCTGCCATGGACAGGGACACCTTCTACTAGACCAGGTTGCTCAAAGCCCCATCCAGCCTGGCCTTGAACACTTCCAGGGACAGGACATCCACAGCCTCTCTGGGCAACCTGTGTCAGTGCCTCACCACACTCATCATAAAGAACTTCTTCCTTACACCTAACCTAGATTTCCCTTCTTTCACTTTAAAGCCATTACTCCTTGTCCTACATGTCCTTGTAAAAAGTTCCTCTCGGCTTTCTTGTAGGCACCTTTAGATACTGGAAGACTGCTGTAAGGTATTCCTGGATCCTTCAAGCTGAACAACCCCAACTCTCTCAACTTGCCTTCATAAGAGAGGTGCTCCAGCCCTCTGATCAACTCCATAGCCCTTCTCTCAACTTTCTTCACAGGTTCAGGACTTTCTTATATTGAGAGACCCAGAGTTACATGCAGGTGAGGTTTCAAGAGAGTAGAGTAGAGAATCACCTCCCTTGGCCTGCTGGCCACGTTTCTTTTGGTGCAGTGCAGGGTATGGTTGGTGTTCTTGGCTGCAAATGCACATTCCTGTGTTATGTTGGGCTTCTCATCAACCAACATGTCATGCCCTTCTCTTCAGGGCTGCTATCAATCCATTTGCTCTGTCCAGCCTTTATTTGTGCTTGGGTTTGCACTGACCCACTTGCAGAAGNAGAGGTGCTCCAGCCCTCTGATCAACTCCATAGCCCTTCTCTCAACTTTCTTCACAGGTTCAGGACTTTCTTATATTGAGAGACCCAGAGTTACATGCAGGTGAGGTTTCAAGAGAGTAGAGTAGAGAATCACCTCCCTTGGCCTGCTGGCCACGTTTCTTTTGGTGCAGTGCAGGGTATGGTTGGTGTTCTTGGCTGCAAATGCACATTCCTGTGTTATGTTGGGCTTCTCATCAACCAACATGTCATGCCCTTCTCTTCAGGGCTGCTATCAATCCATTTGCTCTGTCCAGCCTTTATTTGTGCTTGGGTTTGCACTGACCCACTTGCAGAAGCTTGCACTTGGCCTTGTTGAACTTCATGGTGTTCACATGAGACCACTTCTCAAGCTTGTCTAAGCCCCTCTGGATGGCATTGCTTCCCTCCAGCATGTTGACAACAGCATTGAGCTTGGTGCCATCGGCAGACTTGCTGAGGGTGCACTCAGTCCTCCTGTCTCAGTTTATCTGACAGCAGTAATATAGGTCTGAATAATTCTGCTGCCATTGAACTCAATATAATTTTACTCATCATTCTCACTTTGAAGAAAGTAGAAAAGATATAGTAACTTGTATAAATCCAAGAGCTCTGATAACTAGCAAAGGGAAGTGTTTCTTATTTAATATATATTTTGCTATTAAACATTTGGAACTTTATTTTTATCATACATTAAGCTCTTACAATTCATATTTATGAAATATTCAACAGAATTAATGAAACAGGGGATTGCCATGGCCACTAAATGACTCATGAAGATGTATATCCTTTAACTCTCGAAATTCTTAGTTAAGAACATAAATTGAAAGTCCTGAAATATAAAGGCATGTTTAATGAGAACAGCTGTACTATATCAGACAGATTTTGTCTCTGATACTGGCAATATTATGTGCCTGACTGAGATACATACTGATATATATTTCTTAGGTGTATATATATTTTTGAGAATTTGCTACTGATATTTTTGGATGTAGAATTGACTGTTTAAGTATTCAATAATCCCAGGTAGATTTCTTCAATCTGACTAGTTAAATGTACCAAATTACCAAATGCCAACTATACACCCTCAGAATATCCTGAAGATATTTGAAAATATTGGTGAATTAATTTTCATAAGGTATGGAAATACGAATGTTATTCTAAAAATGGAGGACAAAGTAAAGTGACTCATATCTCAGAAGTTTGGTAGAAAATAGATGATTCTATTATATTGACACAGGAAAGTACAGTCAGAATACCACTGGAATTGATCTGGCAATTAGAAGAAAAGTAGTCTGACCTTATCATGAATCTCTGAGCTTTATTATTATTACTGTTGTGTTTTCTTAGATTTGTCTTACTTCACTAAAAGACCATTCTCCTGTGGCTGATTTTTACCCTGGTTTCATAAGGAATGCGTTTGACTCCTTAATAACTTATTGCCATCTGCAGTCTAATTAAATGACAGAAGACTGGCAGATATTTTCAGGAAATATATAAGAACTTCATCCAGAGAAGCAGACACAGGCAGAACTTATTTGTTGCCCAGCTAGGGTCAAAGCACCCTTTATTGCACAATGGCTAAGTCACACTTGGGGGAAACTGTGAAAATTACTCCAGATCTTTCACTGAGCATTTGCTGGACCTCACATATACTTTAAGAACAAGGAATTTAAGAAAGAAAAAAACACTTTGATTCTATTATTTGCATCCAGTCCACCTATACAGATAATTTTGTGAGCTCCTGAAGAAAGAGCACATAGCTAAGATCCAGCTCACTGAGATGCTACCTGGCTTGTTAGCCTTTGCGGTTAAATAATAAATCACAGAGTTGTAATTTTGTGGACAGAAGACTGTTGCTGGGTTAAGCCAAATCAGGTGTCTTCTTCTCTCTCATTATACTGTTTTCACAAATCAGACCTCTCAACCTACCAGTAGGCATTTCCTGCATTTGCAGAAAAATCACAGAGACATTTTAGTTACCTGAACAAAGTTACATTCAGTAGACTTCTTTCAAATGTCATTTGCTTTTTCAAGCCATGCACAACTACAGTCATGGTATCCTTTTTGAAGGCTCTGTAAGTCTATTTCTATACAGTTACTCTTCTTGCTGTTTTTTTCACTTCAGCCTTTCTTAATTCAGAATTTACCAAGTAGCTGCCAATGGCTCTCTGCTAAGTCCAACTGTGCAGTAAAAGGTGCACTACTGAATTGAACTGCTGATTGCATAGGGAGCAACACTGTTTGTTCAAGTTCATTCCTGTGTTACAATCATTAATCTAAGGAGGCGATTTCTAGCTGAGTAACATAATGCACTTCTCTTGCTATGAGCTGTTTATCAACCATTCTTCTAAGAGGGAGTGTAGATAAAGACCATTCAGGTGTGTAGGTGTGAGGTTTCCAAATTGTGTGTTTATAGATGGTCTCCAGTCTATGTGACTGCTGTACTTGATGTTGAAACGTCACAGAACGAGGACAACTGTAAGAACGATGATTAAGCTTGAAACAATTCACTATTGTGTATGCATGGTCAAAAGTAGAAACCTGAGTAGAATTAATGGGAAGTTAACGGCCTGAGATGAACTGGCTATGCTGCCAAATGACAAAGTAGTTGGAAGGTAATTCCCGCAGGCAGAGATGGCAACCATTGACTCACCAACAACCACCAGAAACCACCAAAGACCTCTTAGAGCATTCATAGCAGACATTTAGAATGACACAGCAATATTATAATTGTATGCAAATTACTAACCAACCATTGTAAATGGGATTGTATAACCCTGCAACTTTGTTTACAAATACAGTGTAGAAACTTGTGTCGGGTGTACTTGATTTGTGGAATTACCACTGAGCATCTGGGCTTGTGCAAACCTGAAATGTCAGCAATGTCTCTCCTGAGTTTGTGATTATTGGCGAACTGCACATGGGATAATGAATCAGCTTTTTGGACAACACACTTACTTGTATGCATCTGGGCTACTGCTTCTTCCTCACCAGTTGTCTCAGGTCTGTGAAAATGATATGCATTTAGTTCTTTGTAGTTTTTCTGGCTTCTGAACAGTAGTTGGAGCTGTGCCACATGAGTGAGAAAGTACAGGTGTCTCTCTTCCAGTCTGTATCTAGAAGAACTTTGAGTATGTTTCAAAAGTGCTTGTTTTTTTCTTCTCACAGACATGGCCAAGTGACATTTCTAGTCACTGCATTTCATTCTTTTTTTCTTGATGAAGTCTGAATTGTGCTGTTGCATCTGTTGTACATTGCCTAGGGATAACAAATATTAAAGTGTCCATCCCTCTCTTGTTGTGTGCCAAAGAACTCCCCAGGCTAGTGATAGTGAGCAGAATTTTATACTGTGCCCCATTGCAAAGAACTCCTAAGCTATCCTGAATATCTTGGCACACCTTGGCTGCTCTGAAGAGCTCTACTAGGTAATGAGAGAACCTTTCCCCTTTGATTATCTCAAAATCAGTGCCCCACAAGTTCATGGCAAGTATACAGATTGTAGTTGCACAAATTAAATACAGGCAGCCGACAGGAGAGCGTGTGAGATGGTATTATTTCTTTCCTCCACTCAGCTGGAGACTGTTATTTCTGGGGCAGGGAGAAGACCGGCTGTTGCATGCTCTGAAAGCATGCTCTGAATGCCTAGACAGGTTGGGCAGCCTTGCACTGCCCACTTCCTCCTCTGAGAGGTGCCCAGCCAGTCAGCAGCACTGTCCTCACTGGGATTTGGCCAGAGGGTTAAGGCTTGAACAACTAATAGTATTAAAAGCACAACAAAAATAAACTTCTTCTCTCTCTGTTCTTATAGTGGGTAATATGACTTTGATGCAGATGATATTCCTGCCCTTTCATTAATAATAATATAAAAGATAACTTTTTTCACAAGGAAGCTCCCATCCAGCTTCTCCCTGTACCACCCCTGTCACTTAGTAACAAATACACCATTTCTTTAGAAAATATGTATTTGACAACCTATTTTAAAAATATTTCTAAATATAAATTTAATAAGAAAAGAAAGTATGCTAAAGAGGAATCATTCTGTATATGCTTGGTTTCTTATCCTTCTTCCTAATGCACCTGTACTAATCCCTGCCAAGGACAAGATGCTGCACTCTCAGGTCTGTTAAGAAAATTTTTAAAATAACATATGGGATAATTAAGTGATCTTCCATTACACATTTCCTGTGGCTGAAGAGAAACACATACATTCACCCTAAGCATTAATTTCTTTTTATACCTATTAAAGTTGCATTGCTATTTTGAATAAAACATGAGTGAGAAAATTTCATTGCCTTGGATTAGGCCATTTTCTGCAAAATGAAACACAAGTCAAATTATTCAGTGAATAATAGTCTAAAGGTTTGGAACAAATGTGGAACATTCTTCTTGCTAATTTCAAAAAAATGCATGAAGCTCACTGTTTCTGTAATGAAATTGCCATCAGGACAAACACATTAGAAGTAAAGAAACAGAATTCGCATTAAAAAAGCAGTACTTGCCTGCATGCTATTAAGATAAGGAAACAATATGTTTCCAGCTGAGTGACCATAGTTCCTTGTGATCCATTAAGCATGCAGAACTTAGAGCTTCTTCTAGCCTACATGTAATTCCAGCAAAAGTACCCCAAATGTGATGTCAGAACTAGGGAGTCACAGATGACCTTAGCCCAGCACAGGAACAAACTTGGGGATGACAATAATAGAGAATATTGCTTGAGAACTCAAGGATGTTTAATTCACATAAAAGCATATTTAAGAACCTTTGAGATGGCAGTATGATTCATTAACTACTCTGTACAAGCACTATGAGGTACTGCATGAGAAATAGCAAGCTTTAAGAAACACAAAATAATCTGAGATAAAAAGACAGTTGAGCAGCTGGGAATATGTGCTGGAGACCCAGGAATAGGTGCTGAATTTGAAACTATACATAAGATACCTGTAAATTGTACAAATCTTAGTGGAAAAGCAATACAGGAACTGAGTATTTCCTATAATGACATTAACCTGTTAGCTATTTACTCTTTTTTTGATAGAATTTTGCTCAGAGAATCAGAAAGTTCATCCCATTTTTTGTCCTCCATTTGAGGCAAGACTGGCTGCATCTAAACTGTTCTTGACAGATCTTTGGGCAATTTCTAAAAGCTGCAGAGGAAGGTGTTGCACATTATCCCCAAGCAATCTACTCCAGTACATACTATCTTTCCCATTAGAGGCTTTTCCATCAGCCTTATGTGCTCCTCCGTTGTTGCAATTCTGGTCAATACTACTTGCCTCATTCACAGTAGACATGAAAAAGTTTATTCCCCCCCTTTTAAAAAAAAAAAAAAAAAAAAAGCAACATTTTAAGCTTGTCATAATGTTTTCTCACAGTTTTGTTTTCTCTGGAAAAACCAAATCACATTTTCATGTTTCCACATTTGCTGTCTCTGATAATTCCTATAGGCTCATCTTTTTGATGTGTAACATCCACAATTGGAAACAGTAGTCTTGGGGAAGCCATGTAAGTGTTAGGTAGGTCAGAAATGTTATTTCCTGTAATTCACTTTAATCAATTCGGTTGTTATCTTTCTATGTTACAGTACCAATGCTCAATTATAATTGGTTTATAAACGATAATTACTCAAATTTTTATTTGCACTAATGCTATGTGTCTTTGATTGCTATAGAATCGTAGAATGGTAGGGGTTGGAAGGGACCTTTAGAGATCATCTAGCCCAACCCCCTTGCAGAAGCAGATTCACCTAGATCAAGTCATGTAAGAACCTGTCCAGATGGGTCTTGAAGACCTCCAAGGAAGGAGACTCTATAACCCCTCTGGGCAGCCGATGCCACTGCTCCATAACACTCACAATGAAATGTTTTTTTCTTATATTAAGCAGAAATTTTGTGTTCCAGCTTCATCCCATTACCCCTTGCCCTGTTGTTAGCTACTATAGAAAAAAAGAGATGTCCAAATCTCCTGACATCCACCCTTTAGATATTTGTAAATGTTAATAAGATGTCCCCTCAGTCTTCTCTTCTCTAGACAAACAGCCCCAACTCCCGCAGCCTCTCCTCGTATGAAAGATGTTCCAGTCCCCTGATCATCTTGGTGGCCCTGCACTGAACTCTCTCCAGAAGTTCTCTGGAGCTTTGAGGCTTCTGGAGCTTCTGGACTCTGAGGAGCACAGAACTGGACACAGGACTCCAGATGAGGCCTCACCAGGGCAGAGTAGAGGGGCAGAAGAACCTTCCTTGTCTTGCAGGCTACACTCTTCTTGATGCATATCAGGATGTTATTGGCCTTCTTGGCCACGAGAGCACATTGCTGGCTCATGTTCAGCTTATTATCAAACAGGACTCAGGTCTCTCCCTGCAGTGGTGCTCTTCAGCAGTTCAACTCCCAGCCTGTATTGATTTCTGATTGTCCCCCTTTCATGTCTAGGACTGGTATTCCTTCTTTTTTTTCATTTTTCTGATGGTTTCTCTTGTTTGTCAAGGTCTTTCATTCTCATCTTCCTCTTGCAGTAAGCTTACAAATCCTCATTGCTTCTTGCAAATTTAATGCATAGTCTTTTGTTCAGGTTCCTAATGAAAACATTTAAGATTATGGAAAATCCTCCTATGGTACTTAATTCACCCTTTAAAGTTTGACCTCTTGAAAAATTGTTCTCCAATCACCTATCCAATTTGCAGTAAGCTAATCATGAGTGCCCTTTTGGAAGAAGTCAAGTGAATACGCTCTTAGACAGGGTCAGAAGTTCAATTCAAACCATCTGCTTCCACCTAACTACCAGGTTTATTGTCTTGTTGTAGAAATTGGATTGGTTCAACAGGGTTTCTTTTTGACAAACCCATACTGACTATAGATTATAGTTTTGGTATCTTCTAGATGATAATTACTTTGTAATTTTTTTTTTACTTCTAATACTTCTTTGAGAATTGAAAGTACATTGATTTTTGTAGCTTTCAGGTCTATCCTATTATTTGATCTCTCTTTTTCTCTGGAAATGAAACACTACATGACATTATGATTACTGTCTCACATACTGTCAATTTTTGAGAGTTGTTCAAAACTGAAAATGCTACAATTCTTTGGATGCTGTAAACTTCCTGTATCTAAAAATGTTTAAGCATGTCTCATTTGCCTGTTGTTCAGTCTTGTTCTTATTCTTCAGTGAATCAGGAGTTAAAACCCACCATTAGCATAAAAGCCTATCTGTCAGATGATTGTGCTAACATTTTTTTTATTCTTTTTCTTTCCTAAGGGCTCCTTCCACTTAATCTTGCCATTTTAGAGGCCAGCAATAGGCCATACCTGACAGCAATACTATCAGATTTTTTCCTTCTGTCATTCTGCAAAGATCCAAAGAGTCTAATTATCATTATGATTTAGACTCAGGGAAAGTACAAATGTGCATATACCCTTGATATACAAAATTCCCTCACTTCTTTCTGTTCCTTAATGGATGGTATTTTTCTTTACCCGCATTCATGTTATAGAAATGATGAACTGAGGGATAGCTCTAGTGCAGCAACAATGTTGATTACACAGACACATTTTTGTTTCTTCTTGTTTGTTTGCCATAGTTCTTTTTTCAGTGTAGATACATCTAAAATGTTCAGTAGATTGACTCGCTCTCCTTACTGTACTTCATCAGTTTTTCAGGGTTTTCTCTGGGCTGCCTACTTCCAAATATGACATGAGCTGTCATCATTCCTCATCCTTCATTTGGTGAGAAAGTCCAAGCCTGAGGTCAAATCTTCCCCCTCCTATGTGAGAAAGACTGAATTCCTACCGAACAATTTCCTTTGTGGGATACAGGGCTAAAAAACCCAAAACCTTCTTAAGCAGCCACTATTTCCACAGTTATGTTTCTATGGCTGTCCTAATGTTGCTGTGGTGCTGGGCTAGAGGGATGGAAGATTGTTGTCACACTCAGACCTTTGACTCTCTTTTCCTTGGCTTCAGAGTCTGTTGTCCCCTCTGCTCTTGTGTCATCCATGTCACACCACAGCAGTTGGAGTGAGCCTTGCTGAGCCTTGGTAATTCTTCATACTGCCATGGCTGTGACCTCCTGGCAGTTAGGATCTTGATGCAATTGTCCATTTAGAAGGAGACTAGTCAACCATTAACATTATTTTATTTCCACTTTGCACAGTAGTTATAAATCTCTACAAGGGCAAACACTTCTGCTCCTTGTCCATCATTGCAAATAATC
The DNA here is from genome assembly GCA_013401255.1 of Urocolius indicus. Classification (NCBI taxonomy): domain Eukaryota; kingdom Metazoa; phylum Chordata; class Aves; order Coliiformes; family Coliidae; genus Urocolius; species Urocolius indicus. The sequence continues at coordinate 845,673 of WBNH01003218.1, read as the reverse complement.
CTTCTTTGGTGATGTGATGTGAATGCTGGATGGGAAGCAAGTGATCTGTGTAGGCCAAAAATATCATTTTCCTGATGCTGCTGCAACTTTTCCTATCTAACCAATATACAGTCCACTAGAGATTTATTTGTGCATGATGTTGATAAACTCCTAGTCTTCCTTGAAACTCATCAAACTAATTGAATCATCCAAACTCTCATACATGATTAGTCTGCCAGGAGACACCTCTTACACCAGGTGACATTTTCTCTTGGCGGGAAAGCAGAAGACAAACTATGCGGAAAGCTGGACTACAACGCAATCAGGATTTTCACTCTGTCAGACAGAAGGCATTTTGACAATACTGCAATACTTGCCTGATTTGCTTCTTCATCCTGGAAGTCCTTGCAAACTTGAATGATTACTTAAACGTTGTTGCTGGATCAGCACATGGAAAAATTTTAATATTTGTTCTCACAACTACTGAAAAAGAGTTAAGGACAGCCTAGATTAGCATTCAGATGGAAATGTGCAACATCATGAGCCCCATTGTTATGTGTTATGGTAATAGACAGTATAGCTATGGTGATTTAACCCTGGGGGGGTTGTGCTCATCAAGTTGTTCCTTAACTCCCCCTCCTCAACTGGACAGGGGAGAGAGAAATATAATGAAAGAGCTTGCAAGTTGAGATAAGGACAGGAAGATTACAGAGCAATTACCATCATGGGCAAACCAGACTTGACTTGGGGACAAATGACTTGATTTATTCATGAACATTCAAAACAAAGTAGGGAAAATGAGAAATAAAACCTGAATCCTTCCTACTCCTCTCTTCTTCCTGGGACTCTTCCTCCTTGCTGCTAGCAGTGCAGGGGGACAGGGAATGGGGATTACAGTCAGTTCATTTCAGACGGACTTTGTCACTCCATCTTCTCAGGGGGTGGTCTCCTTACACTTCCCACTGCTACAGTGTGGGGTCACTTCCATGGGAGATAGACCTCCATGAACTTCTTCAAGATGAGACCTTCCCACAGAGTGCACTTCTTCACACACAGCAATGTGCCCTCATAGCCAAGAAGGCCAATGGCATCTTGAAATGCATAAAAAAGAGTGTGGCCAGCAGGTTAAGGGAGGTTCTTCTCCCTCTCTACTCTGCCCTGGTGAGGCCTCATCTGGAGTCCTGTGTCCAGTTCTGGGCTCCTCAGCTCAAGAGGGACAAGAAACTTCTGGAGAGAGTCCAGTGCAAGGCCACCAAGATGATCAGGGGACTGGAACATCTTTCATACGAGGAGAGGCTGTGGGAACTGGGGCTGTTTAGTCTGGAAAAGAGAAGACTGAAGGGGGATCTCATTAACATTTACAAATATCTAAATAGTAGTGTCAGGAGATTGGGACATCTCTTTATTGTATAGGACAAGGGGTAATGGGATGAAGCTGGAACACAAAAAGTTCCGTTTAAATATAAGAAAAAGCTATTTTACTGTGAGGGTGAGGGAGCCCTGGCACAGGCTGCCCAGAGGGGTTGTGGAATCTCCTTCCTTGGAGGTCTTCAAGACCCATCTGGACATGTTCCTATGCAACCTTATCTAGGTAAACCTGTTTCTGCAGGGAGGTTGGAGTAGATGATCTCTAAAGATTCCCATCATTCTACGATTCTGTGATCCCTTCCAACCCTTACCATTCTTTGATTCTATGATCATATGATTCTGCAGATTACTGCTTTAAAGTAAGAATAAATTTTGTTTCTGAGAACAAAACAATGAAAACAAAATATAACAGTCTGGATTTATTGAATTTCTCATTATAAAATAAGAGCATAATATACACAGCAGGTCTGGTTATTGTTTTTTTATGTAGTAACTGATTTAACACAGAACATAGCTAAGGGGAATGCATAGTAGAATTAACAAGATCCAGTTGTCTATAATGAAAAAAATTCACTGATACAGAATGCAGAAAATATGCTTCATTATTGGAAATAGAGGTCACCTCAGCAGTAATTTCAAACAAGCTAACATATGCCTGAAAACCTCTGGGACCTGTCATGCTTTCATGGATGTCAAGGTCAAAGATAAGGGCTATGCTCAGCAGGCATACATCAAAAGTACAAATCACTGCAGCCGCCTATTGTAGTGGTTTCTGAATAACTACTACTGTCACTGGGATATAGGTCAAAACAATTATCATTTGGAGCCCCTCAGATAGCTGTTATGTTCCTAAGTATGTCTTAGATATCTAAGAGCCAGACTCAAAAGTGCACTTAGGATTTAAAGAGAAAACAAGCAAAGAAAATGAACCAGTGAATAAGAGGTTAGAACTCTTAGATGGTGAGGCTGGGTCCTGTACAAAGGTCAAACTCCCATAATTATTACTATTTCTTGTTATTCATCCACTGTTAATGGGAAATATATCTTAAGGAGAGGACCAAGACTACTTTCCTCCTGTTTCCTCTGCCTTGTATCTTTGCCACTTGCTTTTACTGAAAGTTGTCCAGGATAGGAACTGCAGTTGGGAGCAGACATGTCTGACTTCTTGAGGCTCACTATAGGCCACTAAATGTTATCACTTCTTTTCATCCAAGGATTCCCACAAAAGGGGTGACATATGTACATCTTCTTCCTATAAAAAGCCTACATGTTTCCATTCCAGGAGAGTCAGGTAGCTACAAGTTAGGTATTGAAAAGTGTTTGCAGCTGAATGCTGAGTTTAATAGAGCTGAAAATTTGTCAGTACAGAAGCTGTCTGAGCACTGGAGGTAGTTGAAAAACATTGGTTTGCTGTAAATTTTAAAGGCAACATCTCAATTTTACAAGTAATGTTTATTAGGAAACCATTAGGGGAAATGGGATTAAAAATCACTGAAGGATAAACAACTGAATTTAGTTTACAGACAGAAATCAATAAAAAGACCTCTAACTGTAGGACTTTGACACAACCCCTTACAATGACTACAAGCTATGGCAAATACTTTGTGTTTTCCCAAAATTCAGAGGCACAGTGAGGAATTTTCTCAGATATCGTGACAAAGAATAAAGGAAGCAAGCAGTAACATTCACAAGGGACCCAGACCAATACATGATTTCAGTTGAATTTTATGACAAGGTCCAAAATATATTTTGTAGAGGTCTTTTTCAGCTGCTACTGGATACTAGTACCTAGATAAGATTAACACTTTGACTTCAGTGGTTAAACCAAACTGCCAAACTCTTTAACCAACCACCAGAAGATCTGTTTTCGGTTACCCATAGTATTGCTTTTTCTAATAGGACTGAGGGAGTCAGTTGCCCAGATCTCACACCTCGTCCTGATCTTGAGCAGAGACTCTCCACTATGGCCCACCAGGTCACGGGTCTGAGCTGCTGCCAGAGACTACCCTATTGCACAGATGCATACAGCTGACATTCATATATACAATTGAGTGGTTTCTCCACCTAGGGAGGGAAAGTCAGCCAGGCTTTAAGAGAAAAGTATGACTTTCTGACCTAATTGTTTAGATAGACAGGCAAGAAATAAGCAACCCCAAAATCCAGTCCTTATTCCCACAATTTTGTATGACTTTCAAGAAGAGCAGAGGAGTATGGCATCCATCTTCTGCTAAAGCCTAATGACAAAGGAGAAAGCAAACATAGCTTGTTTCTTTTATATTATGTAGATTTTAAGTTCCTGCATCCTTCATGTATTGCAAGTATGCACAGTCTAAGTGAGTGTTAAATTAGTCCTTCCTTTATTTTCATAGTTTTGCTTTCTTTTTATAAGGGAGGCCTTTATCTTAGCACAAGATTTCTGCACTTGAGGGCAGGAAAACATGTTACTCGTTGGACTTCACTAAGTTTTCAGTATTTCTTTAGGGCTTTTGCTTTCTCTTTTTCATTCAGTTTGCTTTCTCTCTGGAGATATCTTTTTTTTTCCCCATTCACTGAATAGAGATCTTGTGTCCCAGTTTAGCACTCTATAGCAAGCACCTAAAGAGTAATTTGTCCTTTTTAGGACCTAGCAGAAAATACTTCTACATTGTTAAGAGGAGTCAAGCATCTGACTGATATTCTTTGTTGTCCAAAAAGCCCAAACTCTCAACCCTTTCTGATACACACTTTTCTATTTTTTATTGCATCCTTAATGGCATTTTATTCTTCAAGAAGTTTGAGGCGATTACATTGCACTGAAATATAATTGCCTGATTTTCTCTCCTAAGATACATCTCTTATGTTGGCATCTAAGCCATAAATAATAGTACAAAAGGAAACATTATCTGATGACCTATTGCCAGAAACACAGGAGTCCAGAAACCTGGATGCTATTCATGAGGCAGCTATGTGACCTTCAAAAGATGTTGTGAAACTTGCATGTATAACTTTTTCCTCTGTAAAGCAGGAAGGCAGGCATTTTCAAGGACTGTTCTTTCCAAGTTGTCACTTGTTGAAGCCAGAGCAAAAAGGCCTGCTGAGCCTTTGTCATACCAGTTCTAAAAGAGGAAGTTCTGAAGGCACAATGGGAGTATTCTTTGTGAAGTATATTTTTGTCCTGGCTCTCAAGAGAGGCTAGAAAAAATCTGTTTGATATCTGTGAACATCCATTCCTTTCTATAATGTAAGGAAATGCTTCATATTTCAGGGGTATATTATGCTGGTGAAGTGTTTATATATAAGCATTTGTGGTTCAAGAGACTATAACTGTCAAAAGTAATATGAGAGCAATGGAATAGACTGGGATAACAACATGGGATGAGTCACAGAGCCACAGAGAAGTGTAATTTAACAAAATTAATGGAGGAATATAGACCAACCTGCCCATCTCAGGGAGCTGCTGGCAGCTTGCTTACCTCATGCTGAATGTTGCTCATTGCTGAATTAGTCAAGATACAACTCACCAGATTGTGTTAGGAAATTGAAGGAAGAAATACTGAAAGAATATTTCTCAGGATTTGTTTCAAGGCTCAGTTTTGATGCCTTTTTACTACTGTTATGTGTGACTTCTATGTGTTAGTTGAATAATAGAGCACAGTTACTCAGGCTCAGTGTATTCTTTGACAGACTTGCAAACTGAAAAGGGAAATTGCAAAAGCGAACGGAAACAGGGAATCAGTCATAGGACTGGCCAAGCAGCAAATTTTCTGTCAGCAAACTTGCAATGCAGCAGTAATGGTCCCCCTGTTAACATGTTCCAGCAGGATATTTTAGAGCGTGATCCCACTGACGATGACAGTTTTAGGAATATGATTGCACTAGCCAAGTCTTATATGCTGAGCATGCAGCCAACACTGCTGGCTCCCATTAGGCTTGCACTGCCTACGTTTGAAGTAGAAAGCTGTACCCTTTTTTTTTTTCTGTGCCCCTCAGTTCATGAAGGACAGGGAGCTGCTGGAGAGAGTTCAGCCGAGGGCCACCAACATGGTGGAGTGGAGCATCTCCCTTATGATGAAAGACTGAGGGAATTGGGGCTCTTTAGCTTGGAGGAGACTAAGAGATGACCTCATTCATGTTTACAAATATAGAAAGGGTGGATGCCAGGAGGATGAAACCAGACTGTTCTCAATGATGTACAATGATAGGACAAGGGGCAATGGGTACAAGCTGGAACATGGGAGATTCCAAAGAAACACAAGGAAAAATTCTTCACTGTGAAGGTAAGGGATCACTGGCACAGGATGCCCAGATGAGTTGTTGAGTCTCCTTCTCTGAGGACATTCAAAACCCTCTAGGTGGTCCTGCTCTGGCAGGGGGATTGGACTAGATGACCTTTCAAGGTCCTGTCCAGCCCTTAAGTTCCTGTGATTCTATGTGAAGCCCTACATACATTTCACTGCCTCTGCAGTGGAGTTTGGTGCACAAAGGGTACTGGAAGGGATATTAGAAATCTCTAACAGCAACCCAGCAGGAAAAGTATTCACACTCCTTGTGTTTGCACTCACTAGGAGGGAAGAAACTAATCTTCCAGTCATGAGACAAAAAGGAATGATTGGGGAATGGAATTTACATTCATCTCAAGTTGAAATTATACCTCTGGATAATTTTGCTCCCCCTCTGATTAATTTAAAACTCTGATTAATTTAAAACTTTGATCAGGCCTAGCTTTTCTTTAATGGAGATTAGAATTACATTTTCTTTGTAACTATTTATGCTAATTGCTGACAAGTTGATGTGATGTCTTAAGTCCAGGTCTTTACATGTACTGACGAAAGAAATGCTTATGCAGATTTCAGCCAACGTATTCCCATGCTGGCAAATTCTGATTACTTCACCTTTATATCCTCTCTGATCCTATTGACTGTTAGATCTCCCAAATGGAAGAGGTACATCTAATGAAAATGTAAATACCATCACCCTCTGTCTCACTACTCTTCCTCCTCCTCTGAAAACAAAAAATCAAGAGTCGTTCATTCAAAGATGATAAAGATTTTAGGTGAAATCCCAGTATTATTGAAAGGAATGTCAAAACTCCTACTGAGTTCAGTCAGGTCAGGTTTTCACTGCCCGGTTTTGTAAAGTTAATGAATAAGAGGATGTGGGATATCAGTGTATAAAGCACACAAATTGCAGAATATGAATCATGCACTATATTAACTAGGATTTCATAATACAAGCATCAGGGTTATCTTGGGAAACTGAGAACTGCAAATCTAAAGCTGATAAAGGAGTGCTGTTTTTATCCCATATTTAGTGACTTCTGGAAGACTAACACAATCTTCAAATCTCTAAGCAAAAGGCTTAGACAGATTCAACATTAGCTGCTGAATAAAACCGGCTTGAATTACAAGGGATCAGATGTGTAGTTGAAAAGAAACATTATAAATGTCTATGTATCAATAAAAAGGAGACTAAAATATAAATAGATAAGTTTTGGCAAAGAGCTTAGTTGTAATCACACACTTCTAAAAGAGGAGGAAGTGTCAATTGTTGGAATACATTCTCATACAGCATTCCTATTTGCTATCTTTGCTAAAGGAAGTCACACTATACAGAAGAGATTCCATAGGTTCTGTTGAAAATAAATGTCAACACAGAACACCTCAATAGTAAAAGAATTTTTCCTTATGTTTAAATGGAACCTTCTGTGTTCCAGCTTTTGTCCATTATCCTTAGTCCTATCACTGGACACTACAGAAAAAAGGGTTATCCCATCCTCCTGACACAACTTTCAAATACTTATGTTAATGAGGTTCCCCCTTCGGTCTCCTCTTCTCCAGGCTGAACAGTTCCAGATCCCTCTGCAGCCTTTCCTCATAAGGAAGATGTTCCAGTCCCCTGATCACCTTGGTGGCCCTGCACTGGACCTTGTCCAGAAGTTCTCTGTCCCTCTTGAGCTGGGGAGCCCAGGACCCTATGAAAACACAAGACATTGCAAACTCAAATCATATCAGATCTCAGCCTCTATTCTCATTGTAATAAAGGATTTCTCTGATTCTTTCCTGGCTGTAAGAGCCTTGCTTGACTATACTACTTCTTAAACCACATCTGCAGAACATCTTTATTACTCTGCTAGCTAGGGAATATCTATACTGTTGCCTTCATTTAGGTCTCTGGCACTTTTGAGAATTTTAATGGATTGCTCTTCAGTTTATCTGAAAATTAGTGTGATCGTCCTCTCTTTAATGCTGATTCCTCTACCCATCTAAAACTTTTCCTCCTAGGAAATCATCTGAGTTGAAGCTACAAACCGACAGCTAAAATATTTTCAAAATTATATGTTTGATGGATATGTCTTTTTTTCTTTACAGTGATCTTTATATCTGCTGGCTTTTACAGAGACAGTTAATGGCACATGAATTTATATTTTTTATTTAAAGGGGACCCTGTCACAATATGTTATTGGTCTCCACTCCATTGTGTTAAAAGCCAGAGTGAGATGCACAAAAAATACAATAAAATAAATTTTGAAAAGAAGAAGGAAAAGAAGAAGGACACCCCCTACCCCTCACCTCCCCCTCCTAATATTGTAATTTAAAAAATCATGCTTTTAAAAAACTTGGAAATGTCATAATTTTTTAAGCATTTTAGTTCAGGCCACACAGTAATGTGTCATAGAATCATAGAATGGTAGGGTTGAAAGGGACCTTTAGAGATCATCTAGTCCAAATCCCTGCAGAAGAAGTTCACCTAGTTCAAGTGACATAGGAACATGTCCAGGCAAGGTCTTGAAGACCTCCAGGGAAGGAGATTCCACAACCCCCTTTGGGCAGCTCTGTCACCCTCACAGTAAAATAGCTTTTTCTTATATTGAAACGGAACTTTTTGTGTTGCAGCTTTATCCCATTACTCCATGTCCTGTTGCTAGCTACTATCAAAAAAAAGGGATGCCCCAACCTCCTGACACCCACCCTTTAGATATTTGTGAAGTTAATAAGATCCCCCCTCAGTCTCCTCTTCTCTAGACTAAACAGCCTCAGTTCCCCCAGCCTTTCCTCGTATGAAAGATGTGTCACCTTAATCAGTGATCACAGCTACTGAATATCGACTCACAAACAATTTACTTTCTCCATTCTTGATTTCGTTCATCCCATCAGAGAAAGAAAAAAAATGACTTTATCTTTGTTTTACTTGCACTTAACAGCTGAGATGTTAGTCCAAATTTGATGTTCTAGTGTTTGTTCCTGCCATGTACCATTCTACAAAGAAAACATCAGCACTGGAATTTTACCAAAGACCCTGGACCATATCCTGGAGTTCTGGAGCCTACTGAGTCTGTAATAGCTGGTTTATTATGCAACTGATTCAGCTTTGATTTAATTCAGAGTGTCTGGCTTTTAATTGTACAGTAATCCGTAAGCCAGGAGGGGAGGGAAAAGAATTGTTCTGACTCATCAGAAGACTTAGTAGAGTCTTTTTTTGAGATCTTTTCCATATGAAATTAACCTTGCAAACATGAATTGATATAATGTTCTTGCTAGAGGAAGTCCTTCTCTTTTAACCCTGGGAATGCCTTATCAAATTATATAGAACACTTCCTCTATAGATAAATCCAGTAATCAAAACTACCAACCATTGGTTACTTCACTGTTTAGGGAAAAAAATGCTAATAAAGAGCTAACCAAAGTAGTATGTAATAGAAATGGCTCATTTGGCTACAGTCTCATTTTGATAGTTCTGCTTTAAAAACTTTGATTTAAAAAAATACACCTTTAGGATGGCTCCCTTCTGAAATAGGATTTAAACTACTTATTTCACAAATTAGTGGTGTTATCTTGAGTATTATAGATAGGGAAATTTGGGTTGCATAATTTCATGTAAGGACTGGGAAATTCTGCTTAGAAAATTTATGGATGATTTAGGGGTATTTATACAGGAGAGAAGCACACTGATCTTACGTGAATATATGGCATCAAAAGAAGTATTTAAAAAGTCATTATTTACAAAAAAGTCCATTATTTATATTGTTCAAGAACACTCAAACCATTCATATCAAGAAGTTAAAATCTGTCTTTCAGAGTACCAGAAATCAGTTTGTGCATCCTTTTCTAATACGCTGTTGAAAGGAAACATTGTTTAGTACCTTAAGCCATGATTGATAAGGATGTTTTTCTTCCAGAATATTCTAGATCTATAAAAATCATGTCAGATGAGCCATGTTTTTTAATAAATCTTACTTGTTATCTCTTAAGAAGTATCTGGAATTTATCATTTTGACATTTCCTGCCCTCACAAAAAAGAAAAAACAAACCAAAATTACCTCAAGTTTGTAAGGAATATTTACAGCATAAATCCTTTTTCCAAGTCTCCTTGGTGTTCGTCACTATTGCAGCCAGATATTATTTGACACTGAAAGAAGATGTGTACATGATGACTTCTTAGTTTCTCTCTGAATGTTTTGTCATATGTGGTAAAAAATGAGAAAAACATACACACATCTTTCAGTCAGTAGTTCTATTAACCTTTCTTTCCTTGCACTGACATCTAATCGTTTCTACCTTGCTTTGATGACTTGTCCTAGCTCTTCATTCATTTCCTTGTAATTTTGCAGCACTAAGCAAAGTGAGATACTGTCATCAGTTAGAACTATGGTCATTGAAGACTTTTCTGATATAGCTGTGTTCAATCAGTACATACTTTTAAACCAAAGTCTAATGTTAGTTATTGAATAAGTAAAAATAAAGATACAATTTCTATAAGATTAAATTGTATCGTAACAAGGCCTAAAATGAATGGAAAGTTGTAGACTTTCTGGAAGTCTGAATGAAATAATCAATCTTAACCGTATCTAATAATTTCATCCTCTCTTTTGTTTTCTTTTATTTTTTTAAGTTCTGATATCCTCTTCTAGAGAGTGAAACTTTGACCTCTAAGTGACTGTAGCCCCTGTACTAATATAAAACCTTTTAATGCTATTCTGGGGTTTTTGTTTGTTTATTTGCTATTTTAGCCATTTTTTTGCAGGTTACCCACAATTTGGGAAAATATTGGGGGCTTGTTTTCACATAAGTGTAATATCTAAACGTGGAGACAATTCTCATTAATGGAGGGAGCTCTAATATCTTTGAAGCTCAGGCAGAGTGTTTGTTATCTTTTGGTTTTTTTTCTAGTTTTAAAATGTTTGCACAGTCTTTTTTTTAATGTTTATGACACTGATAATCATATTCAAACTGATGTCATTAGATATATAACACTGTCAGCTTCATCTTATTCTTTGATATCTCTCTATCTATCTGTCTCTATATACACTTCTCTTAACTGGACTTCCAAGGCTCTCCATCTTTATTAGTGAGTACATTCAAGTGTAATCTGGTAGAAATTTATGCAATATTAAAAGCATAATTATTAATTTCCAAGAATCTTTCAGTTATTGCTGCCTTAACACTATGAATCTGTTCTCTCTTTCCCTTACAGTTGCCCTTTTCCTCATGTACATTGTGTTTCAGATGTTTATACATCTAAAGGCCAAATCGTGTCTTGACACACAGCTTGTACAGCCCTGGGCCATGAGATCACACAATATGACACGTTTGGAACTGTTTGCCTGACTCACTAAAGAATGATGAAAGAAAGAGTTACTATTTTAAGGTGCAATCTTGTATTTAAAAAAAAAAAAGTTACAATTTGTCACTGGTTTTTCGCTTCTCCATCAGGGAGTGTTTACCTGAAAGGTGGCAGCACTGTGACAATGCATCTCTGCCAAAGAGCACAGAACTGCAGGAAGCAGGAGCAATCTATCCTGAAAGAAGATTATACTTCAGTATAAAAATCCACACATCCAGCTGTAGAAGCAGAAAGAAGGTCGAAATAATCTATGCATTTAACTTGTTTTTTTCAGACTGCAAGATGAGATATGCTCTGAAAATCCCATGGCAGGCTGGTAAGCATAATGAAAACTCAGAACATCAGACTGAGCATCAAAAAATAGCTGTGAGTGCTGGCTTTCCACTTGGAACAAAGCAGGGCATAGTTGGACAGCTGGTGGGAATTATTCATGGCTGCCAAACTCATCCAATAGGTGTACACAGCAAGTGAAGCAGAGATGAGAGGGCACATGCAGAAGTATGAAAACACTTCTGAATAGCACACTGGGCAATGATTGCAGGTGGTGTTGCCTAAACACACTTTAGAGACTTACTTTGCAAACAGGATGCATTTTTAACTCAGTGAGAATTTTTAGGATTGAAATGCCTTTGTGTTATCAAGCCAACTAGCAAGGGCTAACAAAACAATGTATAACTGAGAAATTAGTCTGGTTTTCAATGAAATCATTTACTTTTTTTTAAAGCATTCCTTACAATTTCCAGACACAACGAAGCAGTCACCATGGGCTGAGAGTCATACTTAATGTAAACATTAATGAGGTCACCCCTCAGTCTCCTCTTCTCCGAGCTAAAGAGCCCCAGCTCCCTCAACCTTATCTTTGTGCTGAACTGGCCATGTGCTGAACTCTTTCCAGCAGCTCCCTGTCCTTCTTGAACTGAGGGGCCCAGAACTGGACACGGTATTTCAGATGCGATCTCACAAGGGCAGAGTAGAGGGAGAGGAGTTCCTGTGTGACCTATTCCAGGTGGTCCTGCTCTGGCAAGGAGATTGGACTAGATGATCTTTCAAGATCTCTTCCAACCCTTAAGATTTTGTGAATGTGCGTTTTGCTCCTTACCCAAGTGTGGTGTTTCATTAAAAGTTGATATTTTAACATTTTAGTGTTAATGTGAAACTGAGAGTGCAATGACCATTTTTAAAACTTTCTTCACTGTTCTCAACAGCATCTCCTTTCTATGTTTTTACTAAAAGTAAATTTTACTAAATTTACTAAAAGTAATTTTTACAAATGCAGGATTTTGATTCTATGATTTTCTATTTGGCTAGAGCTAATTAGTCTACATTTTTTTGGTATTATATGTCTATAGGACACATCTTAAGCATTGAATTATGACAATCTTCTAGTTCCTCTGATTTCCACCAAACATGCATTTGCCATCAAGTACCCTGATATTAGTAACTACTAGTTTTGCCTCCTCTTTGGAAACTCTGGAGAAGAAAAGAGGTATGTTTCAAACTAGTATGCTAATAATGAATACATGATAACCCAAGATATTTTATTTTTTTTCCAGAGAAATAGATGCTACTGTGTAAGATTTCATAACTGTGTGCCTTTCTTCAAAAGAAGAATAATATTCTGTGGCTTTATAAAATGTGTTTGGTAAGCACTTGTGCAGGATCAATGAACATGACTTTTAGTCTGAATGTGTTATGTCTTCTGCAGGGGGGTTGGACTAGATCATCTCTAAGAGTCCCTTCCAACCCTACCATTCTATTATTCTATGAAATGCTTCAAATTTCTATTTTCCTTCCTATATCATTAAAAAACAGGAAGAGAAGAGGATAAAAGAAGAAGCAGAGAAGAAAAGAAAAATCCAGAAGAAGAAAAGATTCATTAGGAATCTTTATAAAGGAACTGAGGGTATTATTATTTTCATGTGGGTTTTTCTTTCACATATAATACTTTGTACAAACCAAGAAACAACCAAGAGTCAGAAAATTATTAGATCGAGTGGTCTCAGACAATAAGCACATTCTGTTGGAGATAGATAACAAATTAATGAAATTACATGCAGAAAACCCAGTTGTATCAGGTTCTTAAATAATCCTGGATCTATCAAATATTTTTTGATGGCTTGTGACCTGTAAATCCTAGACAGCCTATTTCAGTACTTTAAAACCAATATCTGTTTCCTAATGCAGCTTCTGTATATTGTTTTCCTCTGTGCTCCTGGGCCTGCAATAAGTCACTGCATTTTACAGCAATATACAAAAGAAAATACAGATCCTTCAGTAGCCAGTTGCTCTATAGAAAGACATATGTCAAACCAATATAGGTGTGTGAATTGTTTTTTCCAAGCACTTTATTTCTACAACCTGTCAAGCACGGAAAGATCAACAATATTTTCAAAGGATGAAATAATAGGAAACTCAAATTTGTACAGAATTAACCTTCTGATAATAATAATAAAAAAATGATAAATTAATTGAATGTGAGCATAAAAAGCATATCATACTTTTAACGTCATGATACTAGGAAAAACACTAGATCATTCCAAAAGACTGTGATCTCACATTCTTAAAAATAACTGAATTATTTATGTGAAATGTCAATCTGATCGATGATCCGTACGAAACCTTGTAATAAAGTTTGCATTGAACCTTTTACCATCAATTCAATCACTCTTCAGAAAGTCATATTGATGTATTTATTCTTCTGTAAATTGTTCTTAGATAAATGCTTTGAGATTAAAATGTTTCTTGTTTTATTTTAAAGAATGTTATTTTTAAGTGGGATTATTCTTTCAATATCACTTTATTTTTTTCTGTTTTCTTATTTTATTTTTCTGTCTTCTCATGACAGTGCAGAATCAATCAGTGGTAATTCATGATAAGATAATATATTACCAGACTTTATTACATGTCTCAAACTTCAAAGGGCAGTTGTTACTTACTACTGATTGAAACTACTGATTTCCTAGAAGTGAATGCCTCCTGTGTTTGATGTAATAAAATGTTTTGGCTCTTCAAAACACAAATAAAAGATAAATTCAAAATATACTAATTACATGAACAGCAACATTCAGTACCTTTTGTTAGGAGGATTTTAAATTTTTTATAGAGAAAACAGTTCAGCATCTATCTCCCTTCAGGATAACTGGACTACTCATGCCATGTAGCATTAAATTCCCAAATTATCAGTCTAGTCTCTCTATCTGTATATAGAGAGATGCCAAACTTCAGAGGGTAAGTAAAAGCAGAAGCTTGACCTTCTCTAAAATGCTTCTAGCTTACTACTCACTGTGAAGAGACCTTAGGATGGAGGCTGCCAATTTAGGGACTTAAATGCTTAATGCTTAATGTAGATAGTGTAAATACTAGGTGTTTACAAATACCTAGCCAAAATAATACAGAAACAAATTGTGAATAATTATATTATACCATAGTAAAATATTGCATATATAATGATATTTGAGTTATATTGCTGCTAGTAGAATGTGTCACAATGTAATTAAATTTATTGTGATAGAACTCACATTATGCAGTAATCATGTTTACCTACCATGAAATATTGCAATAATAATTAAGATACAGACGAGAAACACTTTTCAAAAATTGTTTAATCTTCTGATGCAGAATTTCTGTTTTTCCCCTGATCTTCTTCATTGTGAGCGTTTTTTTTTTTGATGGGTTAACCTTGACTAATAGCCAAACATCCACCCAGCTGCTTTTCAATAAGGCAGTGGATGAAAGAGGATGAGAAAGCCTGTGGGTCAAAATGAAGACAGGGAGATTGCTCACCAGTCACAGGTAAAACAGATGCTGCTTGGTGAAAAACGTTTTTTATTCTCAGTTTAAATAGATTCAAGTAATAAAAAACAAGGAGACAAAGTATCTTTGTTGTCAGCCGTGCCCTGCAGTGGGTCTGCTGGTGATGGCTGGAACCAGCTGTGTCTGGCATAGGGCAGCCACAGCCCTTACAGCTTCATAGAAATAAATTCAGATTTTGTATCAGGAGAGTAAAAAATATGAGCAAGATTCTGACATTTTCATATATATTCATAGAATCATAGAATGGTAGGGTTGGAAGAGACCTTTAGAGATCATCTAGTCCAACCCCCCTGCAGAAGTAGGTCAGCCTATATTAACAAAGATATGATGCCCAGTTATGTCAACCATAGATAGCCCAAGCATGACTCAGACTAAAATTTGGCATAAACATCAGTTAAATGCCAGGAGATGTTTTATAAGGACAGTGCAGTCAAGTCATGGAGTAGACTAATTTTTTGTTGCAGTTTAAGAGCACTGCAGTTAAATGCTGATACTGTTGGTTAGAAAATATATCCTCCAGATTAAAATTGACTGGTGCAGTTATTTAAAATTCCATCAGCACCACAAATTTCTGATTTCAAACTTTTATATGACTTTTGGTGCCTCACAAGCACAATGCACATTCAGATACATTGTTAGACATAGTAGACTGATGACAATACTTTGCCAGGCAAGGGCCACTTGTCCTCTTTAAGAGTAGAAGTAGTCACTATTATCTCTGTTTCAATAAGCATGAATTTCAAGTATGATTTTTTAATATATTTTTAGTAGGTGGTTCTGCTCTTCCAGATCTTGTTTTAGGCTACTGATTTGATGTGCCATTATAATCTACAGTGTGAATTTTCAGAGGGAGAACGTCAAACTAGCTCACACCCTGGTAATTATGCTCTAGTGCCAGGAAGACAATCTTTACACTGCATTTTCATTTTTGCCCATACCCAGCATATTTCTCTGTTAGCTATTACTCACTAGATCTGCTCCTGAACCATGCTGATTTATGTGAAAAGACGGGAGCATTAAAAAAGAGATGGAAACGTTTATTTTTTTTTCAGTGTAGTGCAATGTTGGAAGGCTTTTGACAGATCCCTGTATTGTTTTGTTGGGAAACGATAAAATCTTTCCAGTATAGCTATCAGTGGCTCAATAGGTGTATGCTTTCACATTTTCTGAATAACCAAAGTCAGTTTATTACCTTTGCTACATATTTTTCTTTATACCATGAGACTGATTTGTAATGCAGGAAAAGAAAACTCATTTTATTTCAAGCATCTCAAATACATGCTATTGTTGCTACTGCATGTGAAAACAATGTTGGCCAATACCTTCCAGGATGACACGTTTTCAAAAATATCATATGCTATTACAACCTCACAGAATGAATTTAGCTATGTCTTTTAATTCTTCTGTGTCTTCAACTTGTCCATTTGTAAAGCATTGCTTTTTGTAAGCTTTGATAACTCTGAAAATTATCCTCAGGGAAATTTTGAGAAATTTGGAAAGTCCATTGGCAGAAATGTTTCTTGGGAGTCAAATTTGCAAATTTTTCCTTCCACATCTAATATCCTATTGAGGATTGCTTGCTATGTATATTTTAAATCGTACCTGCATCTTTGCTGAGCAGCAAAAGTGGTGGCTAAAGTCCATCTGGGAATAATAACTCTCAATCCAAATTTGACCAAGTGGTAGTGGTTTATAGGACAGATGTGAGATCCATTCAGGAAATACAATGTAAGTAATTGCTATACATAGTCAAGACATTGGAAAATACAGTAGACATAGATGTCAGATTACAGAAGAAAGGCAAATGAGGATAAGGTGGATTATCCTAGTTCATTTCCTGGGATAGGAAAGAAAATTAATTTCCTGATCTGGAAACTATGTTGGAACTGTATCTTCAAGCTATAAGGTACATAGAGAAGCACTCCAAAATGAAAACCAGTCAAACCCCATAATATTTGAATACCAAGGGCTACTGCAAAAAGCCAATCTTCAAAAGAAAATTAGTAGTGTGGATTCAAGTTGAACATTTTGCTATCATCACATTTTCCAAGGTAGTTGGTGTGTTTGCAGCACATTTACTTCCCCAGATTTCTGTCTCCCTATCTTTCCTTGTCTCAGATACCTGCCAGATCACCTTTTAGATACTTTGGCTGTTCTTTCTGAGAGAAAAAAGAAATATTTCTTACTGCCGGACCACATGACATCTAGCTCAACAGAATTTGCATGTGATGGGAGTCTCTAAGCACTAGTGAAATGGTAGTAATTGGGTGTACTGTCTACATTTTAGTGCTTTTGGTTAAAAAATCATTGATTCTATTTTTTTCTCCCAAGTCCCTTTACACCTTCAAGATGACATTTTCCTGTCTTCAGGATGACATTTTTTCCATAGAGCTAACTAAAGCTCAATCACTTTTCTTCTTATCTGTCAAGCATCTTCTTTTTCTTTATGTCTGCAGATGTTCCATTTGTAAAAGCTGCAGAAAGCAGATACACAATAACTCATCTCAATCACTCTTGTATTTTTTCCCATTCACTGCTGTCTGGTTTTGCCTACCTGTGCATTTCTCATATGTTAGATGACTCCTCAACACCTGAAAGGATATTGCTGTACTTGCCAGGACTCCACACAAGCCTTCTTGCAGGACTGAAGCCTGCAATGCAAAACCCTCAGGAAAAAAAAAACCTGTCAGACTGTGAGACAAACAGGATGCAGCAAAGTCTTTGAAAATGCTAAGAGGCACCAGTGGAAATATAAGCTTTTGGCAGCACTGACAAGTGTGTGCATTAAGGAGGGATTTCAAGGAGTTCATAGCTGAAGTTAGGACAACAAGTAGACTTATCCCTCTACACCGAAGGTTGTAACTAACAGCTATCACACGTAGCAGAGCAAAATATAATGTTATTATAATAGCTCCATTTTCCTTCTATGGTCAGTATTTCAAGCAATGTGGGGATGTTAATCAACTGCCACCTGAACAGGAGCCAGCAGTGTGCCCAGGTGGCCAAGAAGGTCAATGGCATCCTGGTCTGGATCAGGAACAGAGATGTCAGCAGGAGCAGGGAGGTGATCGTTCCCCTGTACTCGGCACTACTGATGCCACACTTTGAGTACTGTGTTCAGTTCTGGGTCCCTCTCTACAAGAAGGAAACTGAGGTGTTAGAGTGTATCCAAAGAAGGGCAATAAAGCTGGTGAAGGATCCAGAGCACAAATCTTATGAGGAGCAGCTGAAGGAACTAGGTTTATTTAATCTGGAGAAGAGAAATTGGAGTGGAAGCGTGATCATTCTTTATAACCACCTAAAAGGAGATTGCAGAGTGATGGAGGTTGGTCTCTTCTCCCAAGCAATGCGTGATACAGCAAGAAGAAATCACCTTATGTTGTGCTAAGAAAGCTTTAGATTGGATATTATGAAGAACTTCTTCACTGAGAGGGTTATTGAACACTGAAACCAGCTGCCCTGGGAAGTGGTTGAGTAACCATCCCTGGAGATATTTAAAAGACATGTAGATGAGGTACTTAAGGATATAGTTTAGTGGTGGACATGGCACTGTTAGGTTAATGATTACACTCAATGATCTTAAAGATCTTTTCCAATCAAAATAATTCTACGATTCCATGAAAGGGAGTCCATTCTACTTAGCTCAGATTATACTCCTATAAATCTATGGATTAGCTGTACTGCTCAGATATTTTATGTTTCATTTTTATTAGCACAATTTAAAGCTTCTTTTCATTTATAGCTTTAAAAAACATTAGTGAACAGAGCAATCACAACTACAACTAAGCTTGCTTTACACAAAAAATTAGTTTAAATAGTGAAGTGAAGCAAACTTTTATTGAGGCAAAGGAATCATCAAGTGATCAGAGGAACACAAATCCATTTATGATCCTTCTAAACCATTGACTGCTGCAAAGTCCATGCTTTCAAAGATGAAAAGATCCTAAAAATTTGGAAATCGGGGAAAAAATTGTTTTGTGGATCCCTGTGGGTTTTAAATGTTTTTTGGCATTGCAACACTTTCTGGACAAATTATTATGTCTACGTTGACTGCATTTTATGTGTGGAACCATACACAATAAAGATTTCTAAGTGCACCAAGACAAATAGCATTGTCTTGCGTTTCTCTCTCCAAAAAAAAAAAAAAGTAGGAACTAACCTTGACAATTACAGCCTGCAGAAAACACTTCTGAAACTGAGAGCAGCTGGGAGCAATGCAGTACAAAGATATGCAAGATAGAAAGAAGTACCTTTCTCCACACATAGTATTATTTGCATTATACTTTTCTTCAGTTTCTTCAAATTAGTCATGGCCTGCAATACAGCAAGTGAAAAGAACCAGTGATACACCATCTCTTCACTTCTTAGCAACAGCCTGTGAAAAGAAATCCAGCCTAAGCAGAAAAGGAACTGGAAAGGGAATGCAAAGGCAGGTTTGAAAAGTCTTATCAGCTAAACAGTCATAGATAAATAATCTTTTTAAAATACATTTGGGGAATTAAAAGAAAGACCTTCATAAAAGATGAGAGAAAGTATTCTATTGCATTTTTCTATTTAGATTTTTTTATTCTTATGTCCTTTTACATTCCCAGATACTGGTATTTCCAAAGGCAGCGATGAGTTTTAAAATTTATGCTTCTACCAAAACGTATGCAAAGCAAGGATTTAGTTCACACTCATCTATGGTTGTGAGTTGAAAAGTGGTGATATTTGAACTATAAAATACATGAGTTTTCTGAGAAATACACTAAGCACTAGGAGCTTTTACTGACTCACTAATTCTCACTGCATTACTGTAGGAAATTACTGGAATAAAGATTTCCTGGAGGTTATGATTCAAAAAGAATGCAGCCAGATTTTCTCAGGTACAGACTGACTTCACAAGCTTTTCAGAGAATTTATTTTTTTTCCCTGCTTTTAGCTGCTGCTGATAGATAATCCTTGGAGTGAAGTGAGTGGGTGGGTGGCACAGAATATGCATTCAAAGAGATGCAACAGAAGCGGTCCTATCACATCTGCTTCATTATCTTATTTACCTCCAAAGCATCTAATGTCTGATTTGTGTTCTAGGTAGAACATTTCAGGGCTAAATGAAATGGAATTTCAGCAAACATCATAACACTATCAACATCCATATCAATTCTCATAGTCACAGCAATCATCTCAGAAGCAACTACCAACAGTATCGTGTTAGCTGTGAGCCTGCCACAATGAAAGAAATTAGCTGTTTGTATGCATGCAGTTCACAGGCTGTCATCCAGTGATTCATACCATTGATGTCATTGAAATCTGCCTTGTAAAAGCAATTTTGATGGCAGACCCTTAGCTGTCATTCCCCTTTTCCCATAAAGCTCACGTAGTTTGTGTCACGTCATGAAAATGATGATGTCAGGTAACAAGAAGATAACTGAATTATGCAAAAAACCCCTTGATTGTAGGTAGATATCTTACAACTTTAGGTTGCATTCCTACATTCCTTAATCAGCTTCAGGGCTCAGACATTGAGTCAGGTCTCAGTGCTCCTTTTGCTGTATTAGCAATCATGTAATGTATCTGAATCTCCATCCAATTGTTTCTGTGTCATTGACTTCACTTTTCTTTAATAATAAAACTGGAGGTAGATATTTCTTAATGTGTGTTTTATGGTATTACTTTTCTGGTCTATTAAGTCCAGAGCTGAAAGGAACAAGAGGGAGTGTAAACATACTCATCCATTTTACTACGAAAACTACAGTTCAGAGCGTCTTCCCTCAGCAGCTGCTTAAGCTTGTGGATGCTTGTGGTGGCTTAGCCCAGTGCCCACCAAGTCATAAAATCACTCCCCCTCCCAAACTGGAGAGGAGAGAGAGAAAAATATAACAAACAGCTTGTGAGCTGAGATAAGGACAGAGAGATCACTCAGCAATTAGTGTCACGGGCAAAACAGACTCAACTTAGGGAGAAAAAGGTTTGATTTATCAAAGAAACAATAAGACCAGGGAGATGAGAAATAAAACCATCTTAAAAACACCTCCTCCCAACCCTCCCTTTTCTTGGAACTCTCTTTCCTCCCCCCACCCCAGAGGCACAGGGGATGGGGGTTGGGGTCAGTTTGTTATGGATGGACTTTGCAGATGCTGCTTCCCAGGCGGAGGCTTCCCTATGCTACAATGTGAGTTCCCTCCCACAGGAGACAGTCTGTCACAAACTTCTCCAATGTGGGTCCTTCCCATGGGAACGAACTGCTTGGGCATGAGATCTTCCCACAGGGGCAGCTCCTCACACCCTGCCCCTACGTGGGTCATCCACCGGGAGAGCTCCAGCCTGAGTCCCTCACAGGATCACAAGTCCTGACAGCAAACCTGCTCTGGTGTGGGCCCCTCTCTCCCCACAGACTCCCAGGTCCTGCCAGAAACTTGCTCCTGGGTGAGCTTCCCACAGAGTCACAGCTCCAGGCATCCACCTGCTCCAGCATGGGTGCTCCATGGGCTGCGAGTGGATGTCTGCTTCCAGGTGGCATCCATGGACTGCAGGGGCACAGCTGCCGCACCATGGTCCTCACTACATTATCAGAGGGGAACCTTTCTTCCAGAGCCAAAGCACCCTCCTCCCCCTCCTCCACTGACCGTAGTGTCTGCGGAGATGTTTTCACATTCTCACTCCCTGTTGCTGCTGCAGTTTAGTGACTATGCAATAACTTCTTCTCCTTCTCAAATATGTTATTCACAGAGGTGTTACTTTCAAACACCAATTGGCTAGGCCTGGGTTAGGTGCAGGGTCCAGCTTAGAATTGACTGTAGCCCTAAAAGCTACAAGGGGAGATTCTGGCAATTCTTTGTTTAAAAAAGCCACCACTGTAGCTTCTCCACTACCAAAAACCTGTCTTAGGTAAAACCACTACAATGCTTCATCTTTTGCTCATGTCCAACAGTTGTTCCAATCTGAGATGCTAGTGAGCAAACCAGACTGGATATTTATTTAAAATGTGAGAATAATCTTCCACTATATTGAATAAAAATGGTCTCAATGGTGCACAAATAATTTTTAGCGACTGAGTCAACCCATCATACTAAAAAGAAGAAAATTCATGTTTACACTTCTGTAGTATATAAATGAACAATGCTATGTTATGTTCCATTCCTCTTTAGTAAGATGCAACAAACTTCCTCATAGAACTTGCATTAATCAAAATAGGATATTTAATGCCAAACAAAGAGCTTAGAAAATCCAAAAATCTTGTTACATATGCTGCCTTGAGCTTCAGCAACTTTATGTTTTTTGATGCAAAAAAGAAAAAAACATCCCAGACATTTCCAATATCCGACAACTTTTAGAAGTATCATTAGTTCTTTCATTAGTCTTTACAGTATGGGAATAGAAGGAAATTTCTGTTTCCCTGTAACATTGTCTTTTGTAATGGTAAAATGCAAAATGTTGAAAGTAATAGTAGGTAATCATTATGCTCCAAAGGAAAGTGTGGTTCACTAAAAAACAGTTAACAACAGACTGAGACTTTCACTAAGGACCAAAGGAGCGTAGAGAAGGCATGAGAGCTGTACTTCACAAAGATATGTGTTTCTGCAGATCAAAACAAATGCAAAAGCTGTACATAGATATCAGGAGAGGAAAGTAGGTGAACAATACAATCAAAACTTGTTTGTAGGTTTTTATTTTTCCTTTCAAGTAATTTTCTGTGTTTCACTTCATTGCTTTCAGAAGAATCTTAAAATTAAACTGATCCAACTAAAGGATTCATTTCTTGCTTTCAAAAGCTTTCACAATTTCTTTTTTAAATACAATAGTGAGCTAAACCTAGAGTTAAACTGCATGTAAAAAAGGTGCTAGTTCAATTTACAAAGAATTGCAAACACAAGGAAAATGGATACTGTATGATAAGGACTCTTGTTTAAAAGAGTACCAACATCAACATCAACAGGTTCATTTGTTTTATTAACTCAGTCTGTGAGAGTAGCACACATAGTATCACAAAACTACTGTTTAACAAAATTGTGATCCTTAATAACGAACATTTTTCTTTGTCCCATGTTACTGAAATTTTAAAACATAATAGCTGCATATGGACTTTGAGGCTGTGTTCTTGAACTCTATAGGAAACAATTTTTAGTTCTGCTGGAATATGGAGGAGAACTTCCCTTTCACCAACAGGATGCATTGAATGTCTTAGGCTGTGCATCTACAATCACTATATGAACAAGTGTAGTGATGGAGATGATGGCTCTAACAGGTGCTGAAGAGAAGACTTAGCTCTCCTGGTTAGAAAAAATGTAAAACACTATTTTCTCTATTTTACATGCCTGATGACACTATGTAGTTTTATTTTGTTGTTGACAACTGGATAGAAATATAGGACAAGACACTTTACAGAAAGCTTATAATTGAACTAGAGGTCCTAAGATTAACTGAACATGAAGACATTCAATATCTCAGTAAAAATTTTTATCTTACTCATGACAAGTTAACCTGTGAGATAAGTGAATAGTTTAGATTGGGTGGGGACAACTGGTAGGCAATCAGAAGCATATGGGAACGTCCTTAACTATATGAAATTCCTTGTTCCAGTAAGAACTATCCAATTGCATATACAGAATTTGTATTTCTGTTTGCTAGTCAGTTTTGAGAAAACACTCTTAAGCATCTGTATAACATGCTTCCAGTCAAGAAAACTTCTATTGGTCTCCAAAATCTAGTCCTAAAGGAAAGAAGGTTAGGAGTAAGCAGTAGATGAGCTGCTTGCCAAAAACAAGAGTAGTAGTTTCTTTACTGGGCTTCTAGTTTTCACATTTCACTTTCCAAACTCCCTTCACGCACGAGGCTAAAAACACCAGTCTTTCTTGGATGACATTTGAAAAGGTTTTGAAATTGAGTTGCACTGGCTCAATTAATTTCTCCTTGATGCTTGCTTTGTTCCAGCAGCATGGATGTGTGTATAAATAACAGTTGGTATCCCTTGACAACTCCCTGAATTAGAACAGCGTTTGTGGTTAATCACAGGAGAAAGAGCAGCAGAGAAATAGTTTGGCCCAGCAGGCATGATTATGACATTTTTTGACTAGTAAAATGGGTGCTTGTATTGCAAGTGATGGTTTTCAGTGATGTCCCTCTGCTTGCTATAATCACTATCAACTTTTCTGCTGTGCTTTACAAAATACATCTGTTCATCTGCTGCATTAACTCTTAACAGCTCTAATCTCTGGAAGCCAGAAAATGCAAGTAAGAAAAACAGAGCTAGGTGACATACCTGCTTCTGAACTGGGATTCAGGTAAGCTTTTGAAAGTTGAGGTCTCCTTTTCCATCTTTTCCTTCAGTAACCTCAACATCTTGTGGCTTCAAGCAGAAGACACATTTATAGCTCTTGCTCCTTTTCTATATTGAATTGTCCAGTACTTTGTTTCCTGCAGGAATCAGTAAGATCCTTCAAGGATGAGCTTGAAATTCCTTTTCTCTTGTGTGTATATAGAAATGATAAAACTTATATGTGACATTTAGCTAGAAAAAAATCAGACTTTCCATACTTAACATCTATCTGTGTCTTCTGAGCTAACACTCATCATGTTTGTCAAGTAAATAATACACTGTGGATTTGGTCTTAGGACTGACGTTAAAATGTGCTACAGAAACAGAAAAAACAAGTTAGTAATAAAGTATAGATTTTATGAATAAATCTAGTTATGAATAACTACAGTTATCAACTAATAGCTTAACTGTCAGATTTGAAAATTAATGTAATTGTCATTGCTACCTATTGCTGTTGTTTCCAGCAAGTGCATAGAGAAACTCATAGGTCTTTATCTTTTCCCGAGGAGTTTGTTTTGTTTGAAGGGAATGGTACAAGTGAAAGAAGAAATATGAACTTACATGAGAAGTACAGGAATCCAGAAGTTCCAAAACAATGCTAGGTTTAAAAATGAGGGAAACATTTTACATTTCAGCAGTCTAATTCTCTAATATATAGTTAGAAAGGTTGTCTTGTCATTTGCATATTATTGGCTTTGCTGAGTAGCACTATAATAAAATTATTTGCTTCCTGTGGTTCTGTTTTATTTAATCAAACTACTCTATATTTTTCTTACCTATGTCTGGATTTAAATGCAGCACAATGGCTCAATCAGGGTTGTGTTGTGTTTTTATGCTTGTCAGTAAGGAGATGGGATAGTACTTAAATTTACTTCCCTTCGTTACTTTGACCCAATCATGTAGAGAGTCACTGGAAGATTATGTCTGTATTCAAACTTCTGTCATCCCATTAAATTAGGAATATTGAATCAAAGAGAGATACTTTGTATAAATTCCCACATTAATGCAGAGCAGCATCTGATTTTGTATTGTATAATGGGATAGAAATGCCATGGGACAAGCTGAGCCTACTTAATTAGCCAACACAAAAATTGTTTGCAGAATTGTCTCCTCTGTTGTAGCAATTTGGCACAAACCCAGATCTTTCAATGGCAATATCTCTAGTTTTCTTGTCCAGTCCTTGCCCATCTTAGTGATAGTGCCTTTCAGGATACCACCATTGTATCCCGAAGCATGGTTTGGATCTTCACTATTAGACAATTAGACTAAATACTAAAATTAGACTAAATACTGAAATTAGACTAAATATTATTTTACCCAGGTCTGCATTTTAGTTTATAATAGTTGTTACCTTAGAGCAATCAATAAATGGGTAACATATGACTAGGGGTTATATATATGAAGATACAGTAATATAATGTCCATTAAGAAATTTTATATCTATTTGTAAATTTAGGTGAAAATACCATTTTGCTTTGTTTTCTACAGGATTTCTGTTTTTACTTTGTAGGTAAATACTAAGTCCAAAAGACTAAATGTCTTCACCATGGGTGAATACTACAGAGCTTTGTTCAAACAATACTAAGCATAATAAACCACAATTTTATGTCCTCCATGTGTCCTCCTTGCACACACAGTTCAGACTCCTTTGTTTCTCAGATCTGTTAGATCTGAGAAACTCCTCTGTTGCTTGTTTCTCTGAAAATGTCATGGCCTATTTTGACAGAAAATATAATTCATTTATCAGCAAAATTGGCTTTCAATTCTCACTTGAGAAACTGAGATTCAAAGAACCTCAACCCTAACACTTGATATGGTAAATAGTGAGAAACAGTTATGTTTTGAGGAAAATGTCACTCAGATTTACATGTTTTAAACAAATCTTATTAAAGAAGATAAAGCTATGAAAGCTGAAATGATTTATCATAGCAGAGAAGGAAAAATAAAACCATAAAACCTTTAGTCAAATACACTGCCATTGTAATAGATTGAATTAATATACTGAATCATGACTCATTGTGAAATAAACTGATGCCTTTCCGTTACTAACCTTAGATGGGCAAGGATGTCTTTTCTGTTGCCAAGGAGTGAGAATCTATATGGTACAGTTCATCTTCTATTCAGTAAAGATTTGGTAGGAGTCTGGAAAGAAAAGTATGAAGAAATTAGATGGAGAAACAGAGTAAGAAGAGACAGAGAGAAAGAGAGGGGGGAATAGTCTGCAGAAGAGATGAAAAAGCCTGTCTTTCTCTGTGTTTCTCTATTTCAAATACAGAATAGATTCTTAGTAGCATTCTCCATAAGAATGCTCTTATGGAGAAAAAAATCTCTAGCTGGACTGAGAGGTAAGGATTGACAGAACTTCAGTTTAGTGAATAAAAAATATAGGTTATGGCACTAGCAAAACCAGTGATCTTTATCAGAACCATTAAATTGCTGTGTTCCAGCTTTTGTACTTTTAAAATGGCACAAAAAAAAAAGAGTGTGAATAATATCCTTGTGATGCTTAAGTTCTCCAGTATTTCTGTGCTTCCATTGAACACTGATTTCTATACCGTAACAGCTCCTTCTTGATCTTATCTTGTGGGAAGACGTTAAGTATGTTTGTGCATAGCTCTATAGGAGAGGAAAATAATGTATTTTTGTTCAGGTAGTATATTTTCTATTTAATAAACAGATGTCTGACTTTAATAATTCACAGTTTCTGCTTTTTGTTGAAAATGTTTTCTCATGATTTCTTTGTTCTCTTGAGTCTTGTTTACAGCTTTTTGCTTTTTTGAAAGCTGCAAACATTCGAATTGGCAATTCAAGTTATATTTATTTTATTTCAATAGTATTTGAATAGGAATTACAGTAAGTTGATATAAACAGACAGCAAAACAAGTGGAAAAATATCTCAACTATGTTTCAGATTTGAAAGGGACCATAAAAGGCTGGCCATAAAAAGATGAACAGTTCAAAACATATTTTACATTCTCATAGAACTGAAGTCTGCAAAGAATTTAGAAGCCACCTATATGCAAGAGACTAAGTAATAATGTTCATATGAGTCACTTATTTCCTGTTTGTAAAAGTCTAAGCAATCTCACAAACCTGTAGCTGTCAACCCTGTCTATAAATATTTACTCATATTCACTGTGACTATATGATACAGCAAGGATTAGGCTGTAAGATTTGATTGTACTATGCTGCTAGAGAGTTTCCAGCTGAGTGTTAAAAAAGATATTGAGCTATTTACTAAGATGGCAACAGTAAATGTCCTGTGTGAAATTCTGCTGCTGTCAGTGTGGATGATAAGGTTCCCACTGAATTAAATAAAAATTTAATTTATTCTACGTTTCATTTTCAATTAGTCTGTAGAGAACTTTTTACATGACTGACAGTTAAGACTGTATGGAGGGGACTATGGAGGTGTACAAAGCAGGTTTTCAGTTGACATCTTTAAAGTTTTATAAGGCTATGCATCATCATTGTTCTAAACACTTCCAAATCTTTCCTGGAAAGAGGGAAGAAAGGCAGAGAGGTGGAGGAAGAGAGAGTAAGACATTAGGCTTGGGTTTGTTTATTTGTTTTTTTTCTTTAAACTTCATCTCTTAATCTACTTAGGTGATGGTGAGTCATACGTGTATATAGCTTTTCTGAAAAAAGATGTTTTTTAAAAAATTAACTTCTTGGAGGCCTCAGATCTTTTATAGAAAGGTTTTATTTCCTCTGGTATACGTGGAGCATGTACAACTTCAGTTCATATACAGCCCCTCTGATCCATTTGAGATTGTCTTTTTTTATTATCTAAAAATAATGGCATCTTCAATTGATCATTTTTTCTTGGATGACTGTTTAGATGCTTAGCATTACTCTCAGTTTTTCTCTGAACAGCAGGACAATCTGTATTCTAACACCAATCAACATGGCCCATCATCAGGAAGCGGCAGCAGGAGACCACATTTTTGTACTTCTTCATTTGGTCTTCCATGCATCTGTAAATTACTCCTCCTCCCCTTCCTCTTAATGCATTTTTTGTTGCCTCTCTGGGACTCTCGGGAGGAACCTGTACATGAGCTTTCCCCTGGTGCAGAGAGAAGTTGATTAATTAGAGGGAAGGTTGTCTTTTCCGAGAGTGAAGCCTTTTGCTAGGTAAACTCAAGAGATCTCTTTTAAACAAGCAAGAAAAGGCTCATTTGCGGGTGACCTGAAACCTATGCAGAAGAGAGAGGTCAAGTTTCTTGTCTTGGTAGATAAATAACTTATAATAACTTCAGTGGCCTTTAGGTTAGTCCTTATTCTGTATTTAGTTCATTTAATAGAACAAGAAAGATCTCATGAACCAAATCACAAATTCTAGAATGATCTCTGCAGTAACTGTAAACTCTTAGTTCAAACAGTGTGCAATAGTGTTCAAATAGTGTGCAAACAGCACATTTTCATGAAATCTCTCTACCATAACGCCCTGCACCAAGTAAATAAATTGTGAACCGCTCAAACATGGACATTGTAAATATTTCCCATCTTTAATTTTTTGTTAAATACTTCCCACTTGTAAATGTGTCATAGTATAATACGAAGAGCTTTTTCTTCATCTGAATCTATACAATTAGTTTATGATGAGCAGGAGGTTTGTGTTTCTTTGTTTTTTTTCCCTAGAGGAAGAATCAGTAAGTTGTATGTTGCTATTTTCAAGCCGATTTTGCTAATAAATTATACCTCCTCTTGTGCTTTTTACAAACCTGTCAGAAATTAAACAGATACACAGGAGATGGCAGAAGCAGCTCATAATACTTGATACATTCTAAAACACTTGGTGGAGCAAATGAGAGTTAAAGAGAGCACCCTAATTAGTATTAGTGAGGAATAGATGCAGAAGAACTATGAAAACTGGAAATAAAGGAAATCATTAGGAAACTTGGGCTGAAGAAATGGAGTTCTAACTCTCAGCTGGGGACAATTCCCCATAGAAGCCAAGACCAGCGTTGTGATAGGCAAAAAGTTTTAATGTTAACATCTAAAAAACCCTTTATAACAACTCTCTCTCCAAACTTAATTGTAACAATCTTTTTTAGAATAATCAGGCTTTGAGCACAGTAGCAATGGAAACACAGATATCTTGCTTCATTTGAAGAAACTAAACTGGCATTGCAGCTAAGTCTTTGATACCAACTCAGTTTGATATTTGGT
The DNA here is from genome assembly GCA_013401255.1 of Urocolius indicus. Classification (NCBI taxonomy): domain Eukaryota; kingdom Metazoa; phylum Chordata; class Aves; order Coliiformes; family Coliidae; genus Urocolius; species Urocolius indicus. The sequence continues at coordinate 816,446 of WBNH01003218.1, read as the reverse complement.
TCCCATGCTACATCTTCCTGAAACTGATAGTCTTGCTTTTACTAGAAAACTGCACAGACTACCTCTGAGAAGGCAGCAATGAACTGAAAATTTGCCAATATTAAGCTTTACAGGCACTGTTTCAAGTAGTAGTAGGGCTGTTATTTTTAAAAACAATGACAGGATACCTCATAGCAGAAGAGAAAGTTTAGTACAAAAAAGTCCATGGGATTTTGACAGATACAAAGTAACTAAGGATCTATAGGAGACTGTAAGAAATTCATGCAAAGAAAGGAGAAGGAAATTCAGGCAAAGTCCAAGGTGATGTTCTAAGTACATAAGGGATAGCAACTAGGGATAATAAGGCTACATTCAAACCTAAGGTATCATGCAGAAAAGGGTTCAGTGGAAGAAAGTCATAACAGGTGCACAGTCATAGCCAAGAAGTGGGCTACTAAGTCAGTTTTTTAAGTCATTTAAGTATCTGCAGTTTTATTGCAAGTTAAAACATGAATGTTTGTGTAAAAGGGCTACACAATGCTAATATTTTTACCTGACTAACCCAAAGATTTCAGTAAGTGTTCAGCAAAGCATGCGTAAAACTTTTATTTCTAGAATACCAGAGCAAACACAATTTTATTCAGAAACATTTGCTTCCTTTCTTTCATTGTAATAGAAAATAGGAAGCTTATACAACTTTTCTATTATTTCTGTGGTATTTGTGTTTCTATTTCATAAAGAAATCAAATTGTCTGTGGATGCGTTCAATGTGTCCTTCACTTCTTTGTCATCAGCCAGTGAGTCAGTAACCAGTAAATATCATTTGACTGAAAAGTCCTAGTTTCTTTCAAGAAGAATTCCACTAATAGCTCCCACTAAAGTAGCCAGGTGAGTGTATTATTATTTTAGAGGACAGTGGGTCATCATTGAAACCAGCCTTTGAAGCTCCTGTTGAATTCTGTTGACTCAAATTTGTTTCAGAGGCCATACTATTGTGAAAAATTCATTCCCTGCAGACCTTCCAGAGAAGCACCTTCCTGTCTGATCTGAAACCTATGCTACACTTTGACTTACTCTATTATCTTCTTTTCTCTTTTGTGCTGTTAGTTGCTATAGAAGTAAAGAAAAAAAAAAAGAAACTCATCTATTGACAGATGTAACTGGGTAGTTTAGTGGATAGTTAATGGAATGAAATTACATCTTTTTGGACATAAGATATATGTCCAAAATATAACTTAACTTGATGTGTTTGGTTTCTTGAACTGAAAGCTGTTTAAAAGGAAATTAGGGTATTCTTACAAAATACTTATGAAATTAGGACATCTTGATTAGAAGTATTTTGACAAGATACCTAGGTAACACAGAGCTTTTAGTGTTGTTTCAAATCTGCAAAAGATTTAAAGACAAAAAATGAAGTTTAGTAAGAGAAATAAAGTGCCTAAAAAGTAGTGAGTATATAAAAATACAAGTATAAAATACACATAAAATAAGAGTATGCTTAGGGGGCAATTTCATGCTTATTCATGAAGTGTGTTTCATCCTCCATCCTTTTAGGTATGCTAGCACAAAGACTGTTGTGTCTCACAATGCTTATTTTTGCCATTAAAACCATTATCATTCACGATTGTTGAAATTTGGTGACTTTCCACGACTCACTATGATTGTGTCAAAATAGAAATAACATGGATTAATTCTTTTATCTAAGCTGACACTCAGCCCCACTAGCCACCACAGTCCTTGACCTTGTCTATAAATCTTTTCTTCTTCAATAAATATTTGTTTTCCAGGTATTGTACTTTCAGGAGGGATGTGCAAGGGCTCATTGTCCTTGAAACCTCTTCTCTCCTGTTCCTTCAAATATCCATTCTTCTCCAGCTCTATACTTGTATCCATAAGCTGTGAATAAAATTATTGATATGATGATTGACTCAAAGATTTTTGGTAGAAAGGATTTAACTGGAAATATTTCCATGAAATGAACCACATAAACCAGAAAACTAGTTTGTGCTAAACAGCTTATGAGAAAGCAGTATCTTCAAGACAGTTAACAAAGTGTCATGGTTTGACCCCAGCCAGCAACGAAGCACCATGCACCCTGCATCCCCCCATCCCCCACCCCCTCACAGTCCCCTACCCTGCAGTGGGATGGGGAGGAGAAACAGGAAAAAAACTCAACTTCTCGGTTGAGACAGATCAGGATATTAACAGAATTAAATAGATAAGATATAATAAAAGTATTAATAAGATATAATAACAATAGAAATAAATAGGAATATTTTAAAAATCCAAGAGATATAAATAAAACCCAAGGAAAAAAAGAAACCAACAAAACAAAAAAAGTAGGGGATGTCCAATATAGTTATTCACCACCTGTTGACCAGAGCCTGAGCAGTGACCTGCCATCTCTTCCCAGTTTCTGTACTGGGCATAACACTCTATGGTATGGAGTAGCCCCATGGCTATTTCAGGTCACCTGTGCTGACCATGGTGCCTCCCNAAGTGTCATGGTTTGACCCCAGCCAGCAACGAAGCACCATGCACCCTGCATCCACCCATCCCCCACCCCCTCACAGTCCCCTACCCTGCAGTGGGATGGGGAGGAGAAACAGGAAAAAAACTCAACTTCTCAGTTGAGACAGATCAGGATATTAACAGAATTAAATAGATAAGATATAATAAAAGTATTAATAAGATATAATAACAATAGAAATAAATAGGAATATTTTAAAAATCCAAGAGATATAAATAAAACCCAAGGAAAAAAAGAAACCAACAAAACAAAAAAAGTAGGGGATGTCCAATATAGTTATTCACCACCTGTTGACCAGAGCCTGAGCAGTGACCTGCCATCTCTTCCCAGTTTCTGTACTGGGCATAACACTCTATGGTATGGAGTAGCCCCATGGCTATTTCAGGTCACCTGTGCTGACCATGGTGCCTCCCAACTTCTTGTGCCTCCCCAGCCTACTCACTGGCAGAGCAGGAGAAGAAGAAGAAAAGGCCTTGATGATGTGCAAGCACTGCCCAGCAATAGCCAGAACACCCCAGTGTTAGCAACACTTTTCCGCATGAACTCAAACCACAGCCCTGTACCAGCTACTAGGAAAAAAAAAATAACCCTATCCCAGACAAATTCAGAACAAAAAATAAATTTAAAACTTATTACATATCACAAATGGAAACTCAAGAGTGACTCAGGTCATTGAGAGAAGAGCTTTGGATGCTTATGTGGGTATGGGTAGGTCTAAAACATGCTAGGGAAATTTTATGCAGAACTATTATGGTTTTGTGTGGAGCCGTTTCTGGTAAGGGGGAACGGGCTGTAAAGATGGCTCCTGTAGAAGTTCCTCAAAACTCTCCCCAGCTCTGAGTCAGAACCACTTCTGGGGCTGAGCCAATTAGATGCCTTTACAATCAATTTTTAAGAAGTAGCAGCCAGAAGAGGAAGATTCTTCCTGTTCCTCCTTCTTTTCTTCCTTCTTTCCTGGCTGGTGGAGGTGGAAGGGGTTGGAAGAGACAGAAGCAACCATCCAGACTCCAAAGTCATTGAGGTAAGAGAGGAGGAGGTGTGCTGGAGCAGAGACTCCCCTGCATCTTGTGGGGAGGAGTGGTGAAGCAGAATTTTGTTTTCAATTCATTCAGGGGCAGTGACTATGCCCAGAGGAGGCCGTGTCCCATGGGAGGTATCTGGCAGAAGCCAGAGCTGTGGAGAAGAATCCACACCACAGAAGTTCATTAAGGACTGTGTCCTGGGGGAGGAACCCCGTGTTGGAGCAGGGGAAGAATGTCAGGAGTCGTCCTCATCTGACAAGCAAGAAGTGGCAGAGCCCATCTGTGAGAGACTGACCACATCCCCCATTCCATGCCCACCCCGAGCCGTTGTGGCGGGAGGAGGTAGAGATATCAGGAACAGTGAGCTGGGCCTGGGAAGAAAGGAGGGGTAGGGGAGGGAGATCTTAAAGTGCTGGTTGTAATTTTCCTCAATTATCCTACTCTCTTTTTGCTTTTTGTTCTGTTCTGTTTCACGTAGGAAGTAGAATAAACTTTCCTACTTTCCTCTCTGAATAGTGGAGTCTGTTTTGCCCAGAATCATAGTTGGCAGTGAGCCCTCCCTGCCCTTGTGTCAACCCACAACACCCTTGGTTATCTTTTTTGCTCGTATCTCACTGGGACCTTCACCATGCTAAGGAGGGTGGAGGTGGATGGGAGACAGTGAGCAAGAGACTGTTGTGTTATTGCTGGCTGGACAATAACAAGAACAAAATATCTCACCTGTGTCAGAAATGTCTCAAGCCAGATCAAGAGCACCAGAAGGAAAAATGATCTGTTGATTAACCCTTATCTTGTTTCTTCTGATAATACATTTCTGACATCTCAAACTTTCTTAGAAATGTTGTATTCCATATTGTCTTCCCAAATCTAACCTGTGAACCTTGACTGCCATTGGAACAGAAGGATGTAGAAACTCATTCTTTACTGTATCCTTTTCTCATTCCTTTACTCGTGCCAGTTCAGATGTTTTGACCACAGAAATGGTTGAGTTTGCACTTAAAATTATCATTAGACTAACATCAACCACGTTTTACCAGCTAACAAAATCCAAGGTACAGGAAACAAGAGATATTATTAATTCAAGTCTATCAACATCTAGCTGATAGCAAATTCTGTAATTAATTGTAAAAAATGCAAATAATCAATTAATTAAAATATACAAAATTCCTCAAAAAATCTTTTGCCTCTGCCGTCTGTCAGTATCTTAAACTCTTCTGTTTGAAATGTGACACTACAGAAAATACTAGGAGGAAAAGCATGGGCATATTCTGTTGGCTATGGACTGTTAATAATCAACACTCCTTCTGATTGCTGAGGCAAGTAGGAGCTCTCTCAAGTACTTTCCTTCAGGATAAAAATCTAGGCTATTAGGGGCTAAAGTTACTCTAGTTTTCAAAACCTACCCACAAGGTGCTACAAAGATAAATTGTGTCTCACATGTTATTTTGAGCCCTTTCAGAAGATTTTTTTGGAATTCAGGTGTGATTTGTCTGGATTTATCAGGACAGAATTGGTGTCTTATAATAAATGCACTTAAATCATAATCATCAAACTCTCATGGTACATCAGCATAGAATGGCATCTGGAGAAAGGATACTTCAAGCAAAATGTCAGCTAGACTTGGGACACTAGTAACAGAAAACTAATTAGGTGTGAAACTTTTGTTTTCAAATTCATGAAACAATGGCATCTGATGTCCTGAGCTCTCCTCAGTAATGTATTATGTGCATGCCATCCCAAACCCCACATCTGACAGAATAAATCTAGCCAGATTTGAACGCTTCTGATACTGTGATAGGGCAATAGTCTCTGTTCTAGTCAGAAAAAACCCAGCAGCTCATAGAGCTTGCTAAAGCACTGGGTAAGATGGAATGTTAGCACTAGTTTTATTTCTTCTGAATGCAGTCTGCTGTCAAACTGGTAACAGAAACTGGCTCTGGCAGCCTGTGGATCTCCACTGCTGGTTTTTACGGTGGTCATGTTCAACACACAGCTCTCGCTCAAGAGGAAGTCTTGAACAGTAGCTTGACAAGCCAGTATAGTACATTCCTCACTGGTGCTACGTAGTAGCTGTGAAATAAGGATAATCAAAAACTCAGCAGGGGTTTTCCCATGCACTTTGGACTTGGGCAAGGAAAACCAAAAATAACTAACCCATGACTTTTTCTTTCATAAGGATGGAAAGGTATGTCTATTGTTAAATGTTGCATAAGCAGATCATGTAAACACGAAAACAACATGCAGATTTTAAATCCTCACCTGCATGCTCGTATTCACTAGGGCTTGAAGATTCTATTTTCTCTTTGATTTAAATCACTTCAGGAAACACTTTAAAAACATAAATAGCAATTATGCATCAAATTTATTACAAATCTGTGGGAATCATGCTCCTTTTTTTCTGTCTGCATGTTTTGGATCATCCCTTTTTTGTGTGTCCCTAATAGAATACTAAAACTTTACTCTGAAGCACAGTAAAGGGACAGCAGAAGTGGTAACAAAAAGAGTTTTGGAGCACCTCTGCAACTCTGAACTAAGTTCAAACTTCAGTTTCATAATATATGCAGTATTTATTTAATAAACCGTGTACTATAAACATTTTCCAATACTAAATATTACAGAATTACTACAAAATGAAAGTCTGATAACTGATTTTTAATTATTTTATGTGACCACTGTCTAATAGAAAAGGCTCTGAGTTAATCCATGCAGATATTCAAGGGAAATCAACAGCTAATTCAATGCATTTACATTTTTGAATGTACCTTAAATTCCTTCACAAAAGATCCTTTGCCTATGGGGAAAATAACTGACTTGTATTTTTTTTTATTAACTACCATAAATACAATGGAATTTTAACTGCAGAAAGGATAATGCAAGTCACTTGAGCTTAAAAGAATAAAATTATCATTGACATAAAGCTGCATCCTTGCCACTCACTGTACTCTCTAATGTGGTTTGACCTGCTGCTTTCCTCTGGTCTTTTTAAAAATGGTACTTTAAAACAGTCTACTTCTAGACAGCTGTAATATTTGAAACAAGCACCAATAAGACATTACAGGTTTAAGTTTCCATATGTGAAGGTGCTTTCCTTAGTACTGAGGTTATGACACCATAACTATACTTGTCTAAGTGCATTAATGACCACTTGTAAGGAAACAAGCAACTCTTCACATGCAGAACCTAATTTATACGCAAAGCATAATAAATTACAAGAAAACCAAGTGTAAGTTCAAACAGACCTTACATTCTCGCTCCTTTACTTGAGGGTAGCCCAAGTGAGGCATCTCAAATTCGTCTGTGATCAATGGAGAGAAAAGAGCATCTGAGAGGTGTTCATTGTATGTGAAATGAATCACCAGCTGGAGGTGTCTTTAAAGTGTCTTTGAGATGAAGTAGCTTAGATTGGCAGTTTAACTTTTAGATGGCTGCAATGAGTTGAAATGAATCCTACTATTACTAAACAGTCTCTGTACTGGAAATCCCAAGGGTTTTCAGTGACAAGACTTTGTCTTGTTGTTAGTCCATTCAAATACAGACAGTCCTCTCAAATATAGACTAAACTTCACATGGCTGCAATATCATAATTAGTTTCAAGGATGTTTGAAGCCTGACTGAGTTATCAAAGAGACTTGGGCATAGGGGTGCCTCACTTGACCTAGGCCTGGTTAGAGTAAGCCTTTGCCTGTTAAAAAGTGTAGCAATCAGGGAAGCATGCCTGGATGTACTCACTAGCAGTGCCAAGGGACATAGTTCGAGAAGAGCATAGGTGGCTGCAACTGCTACAGCAATAACAAGGCATTTCTCCAAATCAGTAAAGGCAGACTGACACCTAAATACCGCTGATGCAGAACAGACACCCAACCTGCACCTTAGATCCCTGGGGCAAGAGCTGGCCATTGGAACCAGCACTTTTCACCTGAATCAGAGCTGGGCTTACTGCTTACTTCACACTAATGAAAAATTAATACTACTAATTGGAGCTGCTTTGCTTTCTCTTGATGTAGCATGTCTGCTTCAAGCTTGCTTTTGTCTTTAAGTGAATGAATAAGAATGAACTGCCTTTCTTACTTGCTTCATGTTCTCCACTGTATTTGCAGATAAAATAGACTTTAACATGAAGCGTAGGAAAATCTGAATGTGTAATAATCAGGAAATAATGCACTGTTTGAACCTGAATATTATACTTATTAGGTCTTGGCACCTCAGTTCACAGGTCTGTAATTAACACCTCCTCTGCTTCAATAAGGTGGGACTGCAGAATTCTTTCATCAGCAAGTTTGTATGCTTGTTATTTGGCACTTGCTATTTTGTGTCACTCAGAGGATGGCTTCTCTCACACCTATTGGTAGAAATGAGCATTAAACATATTGAAAAATAGCTTCCTTTTCCTATTTTTAGCTGTTCAATGCGGCCAAAATGGTGTGATTTGAACAAGTTCAGTCAAATATTTCTTAGGAAAGTATAATCTCACGATTTCTCAGATGTCTCTTCTTCCGAGGCAAAGCCTACAGAACTTAAAGAGTTTATGAGAAAACTTGTGCTTTGAGGTGGACAATATGGCTCTCTGCATGCCTCTAACTTCTCTAGTAAATGAAAATTAAAAAAAAAAAATAATATTCACCCACTTCAAGTACATGTAACTGAAAATACATCTTTCTTTTCTTCTTTATATGTATTTTGGAGCTAAGAAAACTGAGTGAGTAGGCCAAAGAAACTTTTGATCACTTTACATTAACAATATTGCAAGTTTGTGGCTAGGCTAGCCATTTAAATTGTTCCTATCNATCTTGGTGGCCCTGTGCTGGACTCTCTCTAGCAATTCTCTGTCCCTCTTGAGCTGAGAAGCTCAGAACTGAACACAGGACTCCAGATGAGGCCTCACCAGGGCAGAGTAGAGGGGAGAATAATCTCCCTTGACCTGCTGGCCACACTCTTCATCATCACACACGGGGAATCATAAGATCACTTCAGCTGGAGGAGACCTGTAAGATCATTGATTCCAGCCTTTGTCCCAGCCCTAACAACCACTAGACCATTTTCCTCAGTGCAACATCCACTCGCCTCTCAAACACCTTCAGGGATGGTGACGCCAGTACCTCCCTGAGCAGCCCATTCTAATTCCTGACAGCCCTTTCAGGAAAGAAATTCCTCCTCATATCCAGCCTGAACCTCCCATGGCACAACTTGGGGGTGTTTCCTCTTGTTCTATTGCCTGTTACTAGGCAGAACAGACCGGCTCACACCTCACTACAGCTTCCTTTCATGTAGTTGTAGAGAGCAACAAGGTCTCCCCTGAGCCTTCTTTTCTCCAGGCTCAACAGCCCCAGATCTCCCATCTGTTCCTCATATAAGACATGCTCCAAATCCTTTACTCGCTTGGTAGCCCACCTCTGGATGCTCTCCAGCACCTCAATGTCTTTCTTGTAGAGAGAAGCCTAAAACTGGACACAGTATTCGAGGTGCAGCCTCACCTCCCTGCTCCTGCTGACAACACTGTTCCTGATCCAGGCCAGGATGCCATTGGCCTTCTTGGCCACCTGGGCACACTGCTGGCTCCTGTTCAGCATCTTCAGACATTACTGTTATCTTTTTTATTTATTTTGGCATAGAGATGGTCAGAATTGTACTGAACCTTTAAGAAGTATATGAACTATCACAAACTGGCAGAAAACAATGACATTTCTGTTTTGCCTTTGGTTGTCTGGTTTTGATAGTTACTCAGGGTTTGACTTTCCTCATTCAATTTCCAGAGTATAATAACTTTCTTGTTATTTCTATTCTGCATTTTTGTACATGGGAGCATGTTCTACTACCATTAAGCAATGTTCTACTTTGTTTCTTTTTGTTTAGTTCTATTGGGATCTGTAGTCATTAATTGCTCAAATGCTTCTCACAGCTGAAAGTTGAGGATGACATGCTTTTGGTGCTTCAGGATGAGGTTGTGTTTATGGTAATGCTTTGAGAAATAGTCACAGCATAACCTGAAGGACTCTACTTAAATAAGAAGAATTCAGATTTCACTCCCTAGATTTCACAATTCTGGGAATATTGTTTGAAAGGATTTAATCATTTCACTTTGCTATTTTTTTGAATCCTCAAGTTGAGCATATAAATTATTTCAGAGTGAAATGCATCCATTTTCTTGTGATATTAATCCATCCAATGTAATAGACCAAAATCTAGTGTGTTCTAAATTTCCCTTTTTAAGTAAAAAATCACTCTCATCTCTCTCTTTCTTATTTTAATGTACAAAATAGTAACAATTTTCTTTGACTTTGTATGCAAACGTCAGCCTTCCTGCCAAGAGATGAAAAGAGTTCACAATGGTTGTAGTAGGAAAAAATGCCTGAAGCAAGTCTTTTGGGTGGCTTGATTTTCCTCTTGCGTGGTTACAAAGGACTATACAACATCCAGTGGAGAGAAATTATCCCTTGCTTTATATTTAGTAGGATAGGGTTTAGTTACAATTATTCTTAAACCTACCTGCATATTTTCATTTTAATAAACTGTTAAGGTGTGTGTAGTATGGGGCATAATTGAAAATTATGAATTTAGAATAAATTTTAATGGGTGCAGTTCAGTTCCTTAACTTTCAACATTCCCATGAGCAAAATGCTGTCCTCACAATCTCACATACCAGTATAGCTTGATTTACATACTATGATGGTTCAGATGAGGGCAGACTTGAAAGAACTAAATTGTGAAGATAGATATTTTGGGTAAACTCAAACATGCTGATGCTCAATCAAACCTGATATGCCTATACTAAAACTTTGGTTTTAAATTCCAAGACAGAGATCTCATATATCTAGAAAAACAGGGAAATTGTTTTGGATAAACTAAAAGGATATAATCTGTTATGTCAAAGTTGTCAGAAACATCAGTTGTGTCTGTATTGTATTGATACAGTTGTGTCTGTATTGATAAAGATGATATTCCAGGTGATAAGTCATAAACTTGTACCCTGAGCCAGGAAGATGAAGAGCTTTTGAAGGGTCTACTTTAGGCCTTCTCTGCTCACATAACAGAGCTCCTTGAGAGATGCAAAAGCTTCCCTACTGTGAAACGTTTCAAAACTCAGATGAAGTAACTGCTTATTTGAGTCACGAAGTAATAGAGGTCAATTAACCTTTCCCAATACAAATAGGTCTTGTTGCAAAAACGGGTAGTAAGCAAAGCACTGTTGTCCTGTCCATACTTTTTTAAGGAAGAAGAGGACCCAGAGGAAGAGAGCTGTGAGAAGCAGTAGATCTTAGAGGCATAGTTAAGTGGAGGCCCTTCTGCTAGATTACTTCTTCAAATCAAAATTGTTCCCATATAACATTCCTCAAGAACAACTGTCTACTGGAAATTGGAAGCATTTATGACCATGAGATTGGAGTAATTTAGGATTCATGAAGGGGTTTTTGCTAGGCTGGGCCCCAATTACTCTTTCTTTTTATGGCTAAATGCTTCTATGTTGGTAATAGCATCCAGTGGATGAAGGTGGCAGCATGAAGTTGATTTCGCAGTAGCAGGTGATACTGAGATCAACATACTGTATTTTATTTAATAAAATTTTATTTTAATGGATGATGAAACTATGTAAATAAAATGAAGTGGCTTGTTTGCTTCTAGTCCTGATCAGAGTCTCTATCTGTAATAGCTGCAATGTGACTGGAATTCCTAATCTATAGAAATCACTTTTCTAGAAACTTTTAAGCTGTGTCCTAATAAGAAGATTAAACTACACTAATTTCCACTTTGCTTCAGCCCAGGTTTGCCAAAAGATACTTATTTATTTGATTGTTGCAGCAGGATCAAAAGCTACTCTTGCCTACCTTCAATCTATCACAAGAGCAGGGATCAGAAGCAAGTGTGTGGAGAAGACTGGAATTAGCCAAGGACAGTCTGCCTTGGACATTTGCTCATCAGTCACCAGCTGCTAGAAGGTTCCTTCTGTATTCAGGATTTATAGTGAAAAAAAATATATTCTCTTTCATAAAAACCTCAACCTTGTTAGGCTTTCTTATTTCTAAAATACATTGGGAAGGGTTACCCAGCTTCCTGGTAATAGAAAAGTGGCCTAGTATTTAAAAATACCATGCAGAAGTGAGAGAATTTCTGTCCTTGATGTGAAAGTATCCAAGCCCATATTTCTGACTTTCTAGTTACAGCTGTTGCTGTGGAGTGGGAAGTCAGTTGAAGGGTCAGGGCTGAAGTGTTGCCACTTCTCTCTACAGGGACACAAGATGTGTGGGGAAGGGCTTGCAATACAGAAAGAATTTGGATGCCAGAGCAGCAGTCTATAGGCAGATTTGTATTCCAGACATTTTTGCTGGAGAACAGTATTGCTATGTGCCTGAGGACAAGCGAGTGCATGGATGACATCAGTGGCTTGGGGTAGAGGGAAGAACATCTGCTGCAGCCCTGCCTGAGAAGATACCCTGTCATCTTCCTTTACAATCCTAGGTCCAGCCTAGCTCCTCTGGTCCCACTGCACTACTCATCCTGATGCACTCAGGGCATTGGCATCCTGCTGCTTAAAAGCAAGCCCCAAATGCAAAATGATCTGAAATCACTCTGAGTTTTTGCAATAGCAGCAGAAAAGCATGATTCAAGCTCTGCAAGGTGCATTTTGGATGAATGGAAACCAATGAGTTATTAAGCAAGAAAAACAATAAATATAAATAGAAAATACTGCATATTGAATTTAAGCAGTTACTTTTCTGTTGAATGAAATTAAAAAGGTTTCTAAAATTAATTTATCTTGGCCTCTGGAAAAAGGTTACTGAGCATGAAGTTTTGAATTGTGGCCTCATTCCAATAGTGTTCTTGCAGCATGGGATACATTTCTAGCTTCAATTAAGTTGAAAACACAACTCCTGCTCCCTTCAATGTTCTGGGACTTTGTGATTGAGAAGAATTAAAACTTCTGGTTCTGTCAGATGAGTAAAGTGTTGTGTATTTTCATTTAAAATTCAGGTAGTAAGTCAGAAATGTCCAACTCTCACCTTCAGAAACAGATATATCTAGCATCCCTGAGAGCAGTATCTATGTTGCAGAAAATGACACAAAAATACCAGGCAGTTTGAATTCAGCAAAATTCCTACAGATCACATGGGTTGGAACCGGCTGTCTTGTTCAGTGGCTTGTGTTAGTGATTTATTAAACTTAATGGCTGAAAGAGGCAGATCACTGTCAGACTCTTCAGCTTGGTATATGCTGCTAAATTTAACATGCAAGAAGCTGTCTCTGGTCCTGTAAGCAAAAGGTGTGACACAGCTGTGTCTTTACAGTTAATACTCTACTTCAAGCACAGCATTAATGTAAAGGCAGCTAAAAATCACGTTTGATGGATCTGTTAAAAAGCATCAGTGATCATCTCTGAAACTTGTAGGACTGATAGACACGTAAATAACAATCCATGTCATAACTGTAAATGATGAGTGCTAGCTTGTCAGAAGATAGTCTTATTTCTGGTAGCAAATGGGCTTGTAAGGCATAGTCAGTCATCTACATCTGAGTTAATAATGAAAGTGGAAACTAGAAATATTCAGGGACTACAACTCCTGTGTAAAATGCAGAGATTTTTTCTGAAAAAGATGAGACCCAGAAAAATTGCATCCATGAAACAGTTTATCTCTGCTCTAAGGCTGCAGATCCAGTCTTACAAGTTTTTGAAGTTAATGGAGTCTGTGATGACAGGTTAAGTCATGAGTGGGACACAGGCCAAAGCTCATAGATATGTTGAGGAAACCCAGAGTTAACAATTAAACAAGGAGTTAGAATGTGCTGAGAAACAAATCACTTAGTCTTGACTGAAGCTTGCTAATTGATACAAGGCCAACAAGAGCCAAAATTAGTGCAGTTACAACCAGATTGAAACTCATGAATAATTCTAAATCTGAATTCCCTATGAAGAGCTACAGCACAGTGTTCTGTCCAAGACATTATCCAAATGTGACCACTCCAGCCATATATATCAGGTGGGGAGGTATCTGAAGCTCCTCATGCCTCATGGTCAAAGAGAATGACAGTACTGTTGGCGCCCTAGAATTCCTTATGGTAGAGGCAGTTGCAAGTAAAGAAGAAAACAGTTGCCATGAAATCAAGCGATGTGGATTGTTTTTTAAGTAGTCACTTGTACATGGCTGTTATATCAGAAATAGCAGGACCAGTACTAAAGGAAGAGATGCAGAGACCAAAGGTTTCGGATAACTTAATTCTTCCGAGTAGATTGTCTAAAGTGCATAATAACAACATCTTCCCACATTCCTTCCTCTTCCATGCACATAACACATTCAGAAATGCCCACAAAATGAGTAATAGAGGGCTTGATACTCTGCCCATTGCTATGTAAAACTACCCCTCTCTTGAGTGAGGATAAATAAGATTTTTTAAACTTTGAGAATAAATGTACTAAATGCACTCACACAGGGTGATCATGTGCTTGCTATTATCTGTATTTTTGTTTTATCTAGTTTTTCCAACCCTCCATTACCCCAGATAGTGGAGCGATGACTATGTACACTTAAAACTCATTGCTTAAAGGGAAAAGTTCTTTTCACAAAAGGTCTAAAGATCTAAATGCATGCTTTTGTGCAAAATGAGAAAGCTATAATTATGATACCATTAAAAAAGGAGATCAATACTGGATTAAATGAGTGTCAAGGTGTTGTGAAGTCAGAGCTCTCACAAAAAGGTAGTGAATCAAAATGAGAAATAACTTGAGGATCTATCAAAGGAATGGAGAATGTCTCAATGGAGAACAGATGAGAACTGGAGGAGTTTTATATGTCTACATAATTTTAGGTATCAATTCTGAAGCCTGAACCTTTTTTATTTAAAGCTGTTGGACCTTGAGCAGAAGAGGAATTATGGAAGATCAATGGTTTGTATTATACAGGTAAGTTTATCTTATGATAATGATCCCCTGCAGTCTTCAACTCTGTATCATAGCAGATCTATAGTAATCCACAGCAAATGACATTTTTCCTCTCAGCAATCCCAGAGAGCACAAGCATTGTGAATCTTTCTGGAAGTTAATCCAACTCAACTGACTTAGAGATTTAGGACAATGGTCCACCTTACATTTGGACTCACATCATTTCTAGTGCCTTTGTCTACTTCTCTGCAATGTTACTGTGTTAGCCAAAATCTGAGAAAAGAAAGTTAATCATAAATTTCCTAAGGCATTAATGAATTGGAATTTTCACTGAGCACATGGAGTAATTCTCCATGTCAGGGTTCTTCATTGCTGTAGAAGTCTGGAAGTGTGCTATGTCACACTTTGATTACGAAATAAAAGCCAGTCTTCCTATAGTATATATGACAAGATAGATGAATATTCTAAAAAGAAAGCAAAAAGAGAAATTGTGATTGTCACTTCTGAGGATTAATGTGGTCATGTGGTGGTTTTCACTCAGATGAAATATGTATCTGTACTTGTGCTTGTTTATTTGCAGATGTAATGAGAACTGGTTGAACACCATGTAGCATATCAATGAAAACTCCTTGCTTCTGCAAGCTAGAACTAGCAAGACACACCTTGAGTGGCATGAGAGACTAGTAGGCGAACAACGTGCCTTTCATACATTAATATGCGTGGCATAAGTTTACAGTATGTTGAGGATAGTGAAGATATGTCTTGAAGGTCAAGATCTTGCTCAGATGGAAAGTGCTATAGTTTGGAAGTAGTTTTGGGCAAGGCAGTATAGTACAGCCTACTCTTCATCTCATTGTCCTGACATGCTGGTTAATCATGTGTGGGATGAACTTCCAAGTTATTTGAAGACTATCATTAAGGAAAAGAAGACAGAACAAGGCATCCTGTGTCAACATTGCTACAGTTGGCTCTTTCTTAAGTACCTCCCGCATATTTGATGCTGGGAGAGATGTTACAGCTTGTACATTCCATCCCTACCAGCGAGCCTAATGTCACAGCAGTTGTTGACAGTAACTTGTAAAATTTATGAAAGCTGTAAATTATCTCCCACTTATCATTTCTGTGCAAACTTTTAGTAAACAACACAACTTAATCCACATGTTCAGAAAAAACATGCCAGCATTTCAACTCTATCTGGGGTCTACCTTAATATCATTTCTGAGTTCACAAAATGGAATGGAGGGTTAAGGCGAGAACACAAGACTTTTTCTTATTTAAATCTCATCCCTATCCTCCAATTTTGACCTTGAATTAAAGTTTTCTTACAAAAATAAAAAACTTAATACGAAAAGATAACTGTTTTATAAAACCTCATATCTGATAACTATTTTGCTAAATTTAAGACATTAACTAAAAGATAAGATTCCAACAAGTTTTTTAATTCTATAACATTTTCAAAATATGTATTTCTTCCTCTGTCTTTCTTACAAGTTTAGATGACAGAGTTTTGTTATTATATGCTGCAGTTTATAGGATTTCTGATAAGCCAGTTTTTAAACAGGGTGACTTTCAGATCTAAAATATTATCAGCTTTCTTATCAAATTTGTAATGGATTTTATTTGCTTGGATTTTCCCCACACATGTGTCCAAACCCTCAGGCAATTCTTTTGAATTATCAAATTAAATGATTTGAATAAATTTTCCAAATGTGAGATAATAATTTCTAACAGTTTTGAAAAAAGAATCAATATGGAAAGTTTTAAGAAAAGGTTAGGCAAGAATTTATCAGGAGTAGTCCAGGCAGCTATAGTCATTCTCATAACATAGTGTATATCAGGTAACATTTTGAAGGCCCGTGCAATTCTATATTTTCATGACTTTTCTTTTATTTGTAAGTACAAACAACCTTAGGCTAAGGGTATCAGAAACTTATCTTGAGCTGTAAGTTGAAGCACAATATGTGAGGATCATAAATTAAAATTAGGTTGTACATTCCCAAAAGATGAAAGAAATATTTAAAATATTCTTCTGAAGTGGTTCTTTTTTGGGTTGATTGGTTGGGGTTTTTTTAAGAGGATATTTGAAAAATCTACAAAGTTTCATCCTAAGGATTCAAATCACAGAAAGCATTATCTTAAAATCCATGATTACTTTAATATAAAAATAGAATTAATTTTAAAATGTATTGTACAACCAATTACAATGTCACAAGAAACTTGTATCTCAAGTCCTTGCTACGTATAATTCTTCTGGGAAATTTTGGCACTTTATAAACTGCTTTATAAGTACTGAGGGATTTGGCTTAGTTTAGTGATGGGCTCAGCAGTGTGAGGTGAGTGGTTGAACATAGTGATTTTCCAACTGTAACAATTCTATGATTCTACGAATGACTGTATGATGTAAAACCATCAGTCATCTATACCTGTAGCAAGGCTTGTATGTCTTTCAAGGTATTGAAAAGACATTGTAATCAACAGTTTTTTCTGATGTGCCTCCTGTCCAAGAACAGAAGTGTAATAAAATGGCATAAACAACTAATTTTACAACAGGAAAACCATGGCCAAATTGCAAGACATGGATGCTACCTAGAACTTGTATATTTTATTTTCATTTTGCCCCATTCCATGTTTTGCATTTTTTCCCTATTTCACCCTTACAGCTCTGTTTTTATTTAAAAGGATATGGGAAGTAATTGTCAATTAACTTTCTAGTTTGTATGAACTAAACATTGCATGAGGTCCATAAAATGATAACAGAAAATGTTTAAAATAATTAGGTAAATATTAATTGGGAGTTGAATACAAAATCCCTTAAGAATATTACATTGCTTTATCCAACATCATGTTGGAGTTAAGATTTATAAAATAAACAAGAAAACTGCTTTCATGTAATAAGGAATGGAGTTGGATGCTCTGCTTTGTAGAGTTAATCAGAAAGCACATATTCTGCTGTGCATGGTGATACTTAAAACTTCTTGATTGGACATTTTTAAAATGAACACAAGAATTGTTGTTTTTGTTTCACATATGCATGCACATTAAACAAAGTTAGCCAATCCCAATTACACTCTGCTGAAATAGTTTTGACCTCTGAGACCTTGTCCTCTGAAAAATAGGAAGTAACAATCTGTGTAGCTGTGATGAAAATCTTGAAACGAATGAGTAAGTAAAGAGACATCAGTTAGTTGTCAAGATTCTCGCACAGATGTGGGAAGGGAAACTCAAATAAGACTTCCCACTGACTTCTGTCAATTGTTCATTTATGCAATCTGATCACAAAAAACATTTATTAAATGCTTCTCTGTCTTCATAATCATCAATAACAGAAGTTGGGGGAATGAGAGAGAATGTCCCTTAAATACAGTGCCATTTTTTAGCATCTCTGATGTAACTTCAATGAAACTTGAGAAAAGTAGGCTTAGTATTCTCCATAGGTACCTCAAGGATATTCAGACATCAGCAAAACCTGCTTAACCTGTTTGCTTTCCCATACTCCTAGGCTTTACCTAGCTGCCTTATGCCAACCTCCTGCTTAATTGTTTGATTTAATT
This sequence comes from Urocolius indicus, assembly GCA_013401255.1. Lineage (NCBI taxonomy): Eukaryota > Metazoa > Chordata > Aves > Coliiformes > Coliidae > Urocolius > Urocolius indicus. Next base: position 798,497 of record WBNH01003218.1, on the reverse strand, counting down.
GTTTCTCATAGAATAATAGTTTTTACTAACCACATCAACAACTGTTATACAGTTTTGTTGATTTTGTTGCTTTCATTTATAGACACTACATTTTGTTTGTTTGCTTTTGACATTGGGGAGTTTTTAACTCATCCAGTACCTAATTTAAGGCCCTAATGTTTCTTCATTCCCTATGTCATAGAAAGATATTAGGAAAGCCAGAAAGTTTTGTGAGATGAAATGCCCTGAGATTCTTTCAGTTATGTCTTCCCATTGAGTTGAAAGAAGACAGGGCAAACAAAGTTCTGCTTGTCCTTGGGATCTTAAAACAAGAAAAATGACAGTGGCAATGTGATGGGCCAAATTGCTCCTTTGAAAAGATAGTTGCTGCAACAGCAATGCAGCTACTGGAAAGCGTTGCAGACAAATACTCAGCCCTCCCTCTATTCTGACAAGCATGAAGTGAATAAGTGTGAAAAACTGGACATTTGTGTAAGTTCTGTGATTCACCCTTTCATGAACATCTGCAGTCAATGCTGTGCTTGCCAAAGATACCATTTTAAAAAAGTCCTTCAGTGGTGTGGTATTTTCAGTCATGCCACATCTCATTACACAGATCCAGTTCCATCAGCCTTTGTTCTAAACCAGGAACAACCAATACATTCCTGTCATGCATCCCAGTGAGTACTGTACAACAGCACTTTTTTGAAGGACATCTCTTAACTTGTTAGAACTTGATTGTGCAAACGCACATAGTATTGCATACACTCACCTGTTAATTGCTAAATAAAGATCTTAATTGCTGTATTTTCAGCTTTTCTCTCAAATCCCAGGAGTCACTGCCTGCATTTTAGCTGCTCAGCAGACAATTTTTCTGATCTTTTTATTCCATTAGGACTTTCCTCCTTTTCTCCTCAGTTCTAAAACAGTCCAGTTACTGACATCATTTGCCAGCTTTTACAGATGCTGGGTGGAAATCCCGTTACTTTGTTTCTACCTGGCTCACAGGGCACAAATGCGAAAGCCTGCATCACAAATACCTGCTGTACAGACAGGTATGGGCAGAGGAGCTGAGCAGCAACCAAGCCCACAGTACATTCCCACATGCTGTAAACCACAGCAGAGCGTTCATCTCCCTGTGCAAAGCCTCTGCCAAGCCAATACGAACACAAAGAAAAAGTCTGATGTTTTGACTCATATCCACCTGTACTTGCAGCCTAAGTTAGTGTCGTGGTTTAGGCCCACCCAGGGGCAAAAGACCATGATTAGACTTATGTACCCTAGACCCTTGAACTCCCGAAGGGCAGCAAGGGCTTAATTGCCACTTATGGTCCTGGACAGAACAGATAAGGCTACTTAACTTGGGGAAGAAAACAGAAAATAATTTAATATTAACCAAAATATAACCATAAAACCGCAAAACATAACAAAAAGAAAACAACACAGAGTGCTACAATGATGAAGAGTACAACCAGCTCTTCTAGGCCACCTTCTCCCCACCCCTCCCCTCTTCTCAGGCTCAGAGCCCTGATCCCCATGTCTTTACCTCCTCTCCCCATGAAGAGCTCAAGGGGACAGGGAATGGGGATTTAAGTCAGTCCTTTCCCAATAGCTCCTATCACTTATCTCTCAAAGCAGACGGAATCCTTGCTGATCCTCCATGCTCCTCCACAGGGTCCCTCACACATCCAGCAGCCTTGCATGGGCTGCTCCAATGTGCATTCATCCTGAGGGCTGCAGCTCCTCTATGCCTCTCGTGTGGGTCTGCTCTGCAGCCCGCAGGCTCTCCAGCACTGCCTGTGCCATGGCTGCCTCCTCACACAGTCTCTCGTCCTTCTGGGCGCACTCACCCAGAGCTGCTGGTAGCTGTCAGTCCTGACATTGACCTCCATGGGTTGCAGGGACACAGCCTGCGTTCTCACCACAGATTGCAGAGGGGTCTCTGGTCTGGCATTCCTCTTTCCTTCCTCCTTCTCTGGCTGTGGGATCTGCGTGATCACCTCCATCTTGTACCGCTCCTACACCTCCTCCCAAGCACTTCAAATTCCCATCCCTAAATAGTGCTGGCAGAGATGCCAGACTGGCCCAGATCTGAGTGGATCTGAACCCAGGAGCCAGGGAAATGTCCAAGAACTCTTTACTGGGTCTGTATTGCAGCCCCCTCCCCCTGTTACTAAGCAAAATGGATCCTCACAAACCCATGACAGAAAGCTGGGCTGCAAATTTGACGAAGTGAGGTGGCAATACATGCTTCCTACCAATCCAGTGCCAGCCTTACTAGATGCCTGGGTCTGGCCTGGAATGTTCTGATTTCTAGGTGTTTGCCAATCATCTTGATTGCAATTGCAAGCTTATTAAAAGTCTGTGTATGCTCAGCTTTGGGCACTTTCAGTGTGTCTCCTGTGAGGCTGACACTGTTTTGCCACTGGGCTGGCAGCGTTGCACTGGCTCTCTGGCTGCCTCTAGCCCATAGACAGAAGTGAATAGCAAGGGGACACATCCCAGACACAGCTCTGACAGTGCTGGCCTTTGCACACCAACACAGAGTGAACAGAAGTCTGGGACTGATGTATGCTGTGTAGCTGCAATGATAGAACGATCCCTGAAGATGAAGAGAGAGGGAGAGGATGGCTCTGAGACAGTGGAATTTTCAAGGCTCATAACCAGAAAGAAGTACCCCGTCTGGAGTTCTCCAGACTGCCCTTTAGCAAAGTTAAAGAGACACTTGGGTAACTCTCACTTTGCTCAAGGACCAGGAGGTTCAACTCATCCTTGGATGGTGAAAGGCACTTTGCTACATCCAGGACATGATGGCTTTGCCCCTCTTGCAGTTGCTCAACTCTACTGGTCCTTTGTCACAGAGTTGCCCATTGCCGGGTTCTGGATAATTGAACTGCTCATTCAGTTCATCCAGATCCAGCTGTATTCTGGGCTACATTAGAAGCATAACCAGCAGGTTGAGGAAGGTGATTCTGTCCCTCTACTCTGCTCCCCACCTGCAGTGCTGTGTCTAGCTCTGAAGCTCTTAGCCCAGGAAAGACATGAATCTGTTGGAGTAGGTTCAGAGAAGGGCCAAAAAAATGAACAGAGGGATGGAATACATCTGCTGTGAAGAAAAGCTCAGACACTTCATGTGGTTCAGTCCCTTTTAACAGGATCTGTTGCAATAAGAGAAGGGGTAATGGTTTTAAACTAAAAGATGAGAAATTTAGACTAGTTATAAGGAATATTATTTTTTTATATAATGAGGATGAAACACTGGAACAGGTTGCCCAGACAGGGGGTAGATGCCCTAACCCTCAAAACATTCAAGGCCAGGCTCTGAGCAACCTGATCTTGTTGAAGATGTCCTTTCTTACTGAATGGGGGCTGAACTACCTGAGCTTTAATGGTCCCTTCAAACCCAAACTATTGTATGATTCTGAGTCTGGCCTCAGATATCTCCTCTAAATGAAGGGCTCCATATGCACTCTTCCTATCTCCTTACATTCAGCAGGACCTGACCAGACCTTGGGCAGAAATAAAAGTACACTGAATCTGTGGCATGAAGGCAGAGGAGGACTGAGAGATCTCCCGGATGATGGCCTGTAGTTCGCTAGCTAAGACAAAACTTGTAGAATCTGTAAGAACAAAGTGTAGTACAGTCTTTCTGGAGAGATGACCAATACTGGAATGAACTGGGTACAAGGTATGTTCACACACTTATTCTTTTCTGGTAAGATGTAACTAAGAAAGCCCTGTAAGTAAAATGGTATTTTTTCACCACATTAGTCAATATGTTCATGCTATAGTTTTGTACACAAGTTGGAATGAAATTGAAAGACTACTTTGGATTCAGGACTGTTTACCACTTTCGAGACAAAAAATACCCAAAACAACCCCAAACTCGGAAACCAAAACAGCAACTGGATATAATTTGCCTTTTTGCCTCTATAGCTTCAACAGTTATGTTGCACCATGTCATTCATTTGCAAACATAGGTTTGGTTTTTTTTTAATGGCTCTTTCCTCTGTGTGAGGAACTACAGCCTCACACTTGAAACTTTCTTTTCATTGTAGGAATACAAATTTTTATTTTATGTATTTCTTGAATATTCTGCCCAGTTTTAGCTCACAAAACAGTTTTTACAGAGCTTTGCGATATGACAGTAATGGGACCAATTTATGAAATTTGGATGTTTTCATCCTCCTATCTTACCTAGCTCTATACTTCTATATTTGTGAGACATCTCAAATATAGGTAATTAGGTTCTATGGGTCAAATTTTAATTGGCTGCTTTGTCCTATGTTGTTGTGTTTTCATATACAGTTGCAATGAGTATCTGTCCTCTTAAATGAAGCAAGGAGAAGAAATACATTTTATTAAATCAATTGAGATATTTGTGAGTTATGGTAAGGTAGCCACAAATTAGCATAGTGTGGACACCTCCCTGAATAGATCTCACCTACTTCTGAAATTTCCTGTTTCATGCTGTTTAGAGTTTTCATATTTAAAGTTGGAGAGAAAAGAGATTGTCATGAAAATAGAGTTAATAGCTTTTACAAAAAGTATATTGTGAATTTAATGTTGATTATAATATTTATGGAGCAATCAGATTCAGCATTGTGTCACCAGATCTGAAGGCACATTTAGGAAGGATGTTACTCATCTCTGAGAAAACTCCAATCAGTTTATCAGCAGTGGTCTGAGTAATCTTCTCGAGAATTCTGGGCCCTGAGATGACCTTCATGAAAAATATGATAGCTTCTTTTGTTTTCGAAGCTGCTGATTCTGACCTGGGCTTTACCAGCCCATCAAGTATCAACTGATTAAATTAGAATTTTTGGAGCCTGTCTTGTTCTCTCTTTCAGCCAAACATATGTTTTACTTGAACTACCACACTGTGACTCTTCCCAGCCTCTAACCCAGTGCTCCATAGACTCCACTCAGTTTGGTCTGATTTTCTACAATGACATATTGCATGTTGTGTCACCAGACCTCAGACTTTGCTGGTACATTTTACAAAGTACTCAAAGAAATACAAAGAGGACGTAAGTCTTAGCTTCAGTCATTTGCTTAGGACATGTTCCATTCTTCAACTGGATGTTGCAGGAGAGAAAAAGATGAACAGATTTGGATTTGTCTACCCATAATCCTGTAGCTACAAAAGTAAATAAGAAATATGAGTACCTGGGAAAAGCATTGCAGCTTCTGAAGTTACAGATTAAACAAATCAGAAAAGTGCAGATGAATACATCTTGTTAGAATCCTATTTCTATCCTATAAATTTCTTTAAAAATTAAAAGTTCTTTTTAAAGCACATCTGATGACATTAGCACAGGCTTTTCAACCAAAAAACTTCAAGTAATCTACTTTCCCCTCTTTACATGGTGAAATGCAGAAAGTGAATAATGGAATGAATGAGATCTTTGTGTTCATATTATCTAGAAAAATAATTTTAACAGAAACTATATATTTTTTTAATATGAAGTTAGAACATAAAACCCTTGTATTTATTTTCAGAAGAAAGATATTCTCGATTTCAGCCAAAAGTTACAGTTGATGCATAAACTGGATGAATTCGAAAATTTGTCATCTTCCTCTGTCAGTAGGACTTCTGTTATAAAAATGTGTCCTCTTTAACCCTAAAATATAGGTTCCAAACAGATGAGTTTTGGCAAAGGTAGAATATTATCTGGATTCACTAGTTTCAAGATCAGTGCTCTCTCTGCTGAGCCATGCAGAGGAGAAGACTTTACAATTTAATATCGATTTTATACGTATCATAAAAATATTTGTTACCATGTCCTAACTGGATAGCTGCTGCTCTTATTGCCACAAACATTCTCACAACATAAACTTCATGTTTATAATGTTGCATATCAGAGAGGTATAGTTTTTGTAACACATATACAATAAATCGAAACCATTTTCACTACTAGAGATAGTGATGGATCATCTATGGATGGAAATATTAGTTTTAACAAAATGTAAGTGACTTTTTTCCACTGTTGTATACAGCTATACTGCTGGGTTGATTTGTTTTCTTGTTTGCTCCAGGGCCAAGTCAAATGATTATTTCACGCAGCATGTGTATTAGTTCATTCCCAAGGTCCAGCTTATAGCAATCCAATTAGTTTCCCTGATGAAGAAACCTTTAGTCATAAAAAGAAGTTTGCTGGCAGTTGAGTCAGTTATTTTATATTATCCCAAAATGCCACATCCTACTTTACCTATGACCTGGCTTTATATGTATAACAAAGGTACCCAAGCATGGAGGGTTGTGAAACAACCATTCCATTATTCACCTGTTTGTCTCCTTTTGCAGCATCTTCTCTTGAAGACAGAGCATGCAGTTGCTCACAGCCTGTTTTCCCAGCCCACTGCAGAGAATTTGCTAGGTTACTTGTGAGGAAATTGGCAAGCCTGCTGTGCGTACTGAGGTATTCTGGGAGTTTCACTCGTCAAAGTTGAAAAGAGCAAAATCTGTCAATCAGTGTGTTTTTAACAGTTTCCGTTCTGATGCTGTTGGAGAAGATGAAAGACTTGGTGATGAGATAAAAAAACAGCATGCCTATTTAAGACGTCATTCTCTCCAAATTTTTATGGCATCTTGTGCATGCTGTTTAAAATTTTTCATAGTACCTGATATGCAATACCAAATAAATATATGCATAATGCTCAACATAAAGGACATCTATGATCCATTATCTATCTATTGCCAGAAAATACCTCTCATCAATTTCCCCTTATTTATACAAGATTTACAAGACTAAATATAATATCCACCTGCCTAATGGAAATTTCCATTTAAAAGGTTACCTCTTCACCCTGTTCTTACAGCACTTCTTATTGAGAGATTTAACTTACTCCTCAAGTCTGAGCTTTTAAGTTTTCTTGATAGATGTAGTGAGTCTTTCATTCGACTATAAAGCTAGTCCTATCCCAATTCTTAATGCAGTCATTTATTTCTCTCTCCTTACTCTGCCATATTGCTGTCTGTCCATTTATTATCCCATCTCCCTCACTGAATTGTGAGAGTTGCCAGTGTAACTATGAAAAGCTTGTATTTTTTCTTCCAGCCATAACACAGAATGATTGCTTGTCCTGACATTTCTGTCCTTCCATTTCTTTTTTGTCAGCTACACTTACTAGAAATAAACCTCAGCCCCATTCTCTTAGGAAAAAAAAATATTCAGGAAGGACAGTAGTGTTTGCACCTGCTGACAATAGATCTTGTAAGAATGGATAATACTGTTTCTTACTGATTTTTTAACAGTCTTCAAAGGAGGAAATATGTATTTAACCATCTATTTCTACCTTTGATTATTTATCATATTATAAAGTATATTTCTGTTTTTTTCCAGACAAAAAATCTGGGGCATCTACTTCTCAAACGTAAAATGTCTTTGAAAGTGTACCTTTAGTCACAGAAGCCACTTTTCAGTTATAGTTGCATACATTTTCATGTAGAAAATGCACTTAGAATTACCTTTATCAGGGCAAAACATCTTTCTTACTTACTTCATCTCCTTCCTCAGAAAAACTTCAGTTGAAAGAGAAGGAAGAAATAAGAAGGTAAGTGTAAAGTGTGCTTTTAATCAGAACAACACTTAAATCTATAGTAATCTATAATAATCTATAGTAATATGGTGTCTGCTCTGGGCTGTTGATATAACACACTGCAGTTTTACTCAGTTGAAAAGGGCCCAAAGGAGAGGAATTGACAAAATAAACAACGGATTAAAGAAGGTTAGCCCTTTTGCTTCATGGCTTTTCTGAAGCTCTTAGTTATGAAATCTGTTGTCTCTATAGGTCTGAACAGGACAGGACTAAACATCTGTTTCCATAACTGCTGTTAGATTTTAATTTGGAAATGACCACTACAACTGTTGTGTTGAACAGACTGAGCAACAAATTGTTGCTTCAGGAATTCTTATACACTGAGTTTTCATAGTGCTTAAAGCAACAGGCATCTTATGCTAATAGAATCTTTTAGACACTGTAGTATTAGTTACAATATTATTTGTTTTAGACGACTGTATATTTATGGTAACTCAATGGTTTTCTCAGACATTTCAGGCTTGATTGTTCATCAGCTATTGTATGTGATTTATAATGAATGGTCTTTTTCCATATCCTTTGTTACTTTATAAACCCTTGCCTAACTGAAGAAGCTCGGGCAGCTGAGCTTGGTTAGAGTAGCAGAGTGAAGGCTAAGGAAGTTCTCATAGATGTACTCAAAATGTGCTCAAAATGTAGCTACAAAGATGACAGAACTTGGTAGTGACAATCAATACAACAAGGCCAAAGGAAACGTTGAACCTTAACAAGTTAGGGCTGGAAATGAGGGCATGCACATATGTAAAATCACCAGAAAGAAAGGCTACACTGAAATAGATTGTCCCAACTCTGGAGGTTTTCAAAAGTCAGACAAAATCATTGTTGAATGAATGTTGCATTAGTGATAGTCCCACTCTGTGTAAGAGGTTGGACTAGATGTCATCTAGAAGTCACTTTCAAGAAACATTTCCATGATCTGTGCAATTAGGCTCTCTGCAATTTTTGTCTCATCAAGCAGCCAAAAGGATTTTTGCATTCACCATTTTCAGATGTTGAGAAAAATCACAGCCATCTCTTTCTGCCATATGAGCTCTATTGAAGATGTTACACAACAAATGTGAAACCTGCAGAAGTGAAATGTGGCAGCAGTTCCTTTTGGATTGAGTTTTGCAGGTACAGTAATCTTCTTGTCCCTACAAACTATACTGTCTTTCAAAGTTGTGTCTGTTTTGACAATGACTGTCCTGAAATTCCACATCTACCACAAAATCAAAACTTGGTGAACTTATTCATCCTGACTGAAAATGGAGATCTTCAGTAGATCTGAGAAAATTTCTAAGTATATTTTGAATGCTTGTTTGAGGAGATGGAGCTTCAGAAGCAATCATTAATGAATTTAGGCTTGTATATTTAAATCTGTGTAAGTCAACAAAGTTCAAGAACATTGCAAAATTTAAAGTACCTTTTTTGTTCACTTTTTTTTCCCTTTAATAATAAATCTTTGTTCTAGAGAGTGAAGAGTGCCCTAAGCCAAGTACAAACACATGGCACTAAAGGGCTATATTCATCAAAGCACAATCAAATATCTGCAGATATTAGCTCAGCTGAAAAATACTGCCGTAGAAATAGCTAAAATCAAGTGAATTTTCCACAGCTTATTTTAGAACTGGCAGTTGTGTAGACCCCTTCTTAGACAGTGCTGTTGTCCTTTTTTATAGCTATATTTTCTCAAGGCTGAAATATGTCAAGTGTCAAGCCCTGGTAGGTTTTTGCATTCAGTTCTTATGTTATAAATCTATAAATCCAACTTAATCTAAAGCCTGAGTGAAGGGAACTGGGTTATAGAAGCCTTAAATTCAAATAATGTAAGCTCCTCTCAGGACAAGTGTACTAAAATCTAGTATTTAACAAAGTAAATTATCTGAGCAACAAAATAGTGAAGGATTTAATTGAAGGCATAATTTGACAGAACACATAATCCACGATAAAAATAAGAAGACAATTTACAGTAATATTATTTGAGAGCCCAAAACATAACTGGAGGTTATAAAACTCAGGAAAAGAAACATTGGTAAAGTATTTAAAAATAATCTTTAAAAAATTGGATCAGAGAGATTACAAATACTGTGCAGAAAAAAAACATAACAACGAAACTTGAATACTCCTAAGAAAACACTATCCCACATCTCCTAAAGGAAGTGATATAAAACTACAGTCCATTATTTCAAAGGAATCATACAAGAAAGAGAGAATGTGAGAATGGATCACTTTTGTACTAAGCAATGATATGTTCCATTTTATATTAAAGAAAGTTTTGTCTAGAGAAAAAAAAAGTAATACAAGGAAAAAAATGCTTCTTGAGCATAATAATATTCTTTGGAATTCAGTCTCAGAGCTACAAAACTCCCTTTCAATTTTCCTTTCAGACTTCCCTAGCTAGAGCTTTTGTTAAATACAGGACAAAGACAACGATACAGTTTTGCATCAAACATATTTGACATAGTCCTGGGGAATACATCAGTTAATAGACCTACCAAACTGCAAAATTAACTCTGAAGCTGCAGGATATAATCTTGCATTCTGTAACCATCTCTTAGTTCATTATTTTTCCTTGACCACTTCTTCAGTTCCCACCTCCTTTGTCTCTCCCTCCTTACATGTCTACATTAACAATGTCGTATTGAACTTGTAGCTACCGTAGAAGAAGGAACAAGTACCTTTAAGTGACATTGACAGTTTTCTGATTCTGAGTGAATCCAAGTGCTAGTGATGCTATGGGAGTAATTCACATCTCCAGTTTGGCTAAATCATCTCTCTCAGTTGACACTAGCAAAAACCCTGCAAAATTAAGACAGAGCTTAATTCTTAGGTGCAGATTTGAATCATCAGATTTAAAGAAGAGATTGTCTTTAGCATATCACCTGTAAATGCTTTGTTGTGATCTTCTTACTATGCTCTATGTCTCTTACCCAATGAAGAGAAATAATACCAACTTTGAAGAAAATTAAAAAATGAGTAAAAAAACCAAAACAAAACAAAAGAAGGTTTTTACTGATACAGGTTTATGTATCAGTAGTATATTTATTAACTAAGTGCCTCATCCAATTTCTATTACAGTAAAAAAAGAATTCAAATTAGGTCCCTGGAATGTTATGTCCCTGGCATGTTTTATCAATGAAATATAGATGCAACTCATGAGACTCTGGTGTAACACTCACTGTAACACTTTGGGAGGACTGAAGACAGGCTAGTTCACACTTTTTGGGTGCAGCATCATGAGTCATGCTCAAAGGGGCAGAACTTGAGTACAATCCAATGTCATAACATACGCCTTGTCCAAGCTTCTCCTTGAAGCTCCAAAATCTCTCTGTTTAGTATCTGAACTGAATAAAAACCTTTATTATTAGCATGAGCACTTTGGAATTGCAAAATTGCAAAATATCTATGTTTTTAACAGTAGTTCTGTCAGAACTCTGGCTAGACTGTTCTATTACTCTGAAAGCTCCTGGTTTAGATCATTTAGACTGACACGTCAAATTGCTAGAAAACTTTGACCTTAAACTGTACGGGTTTTCTTACCGAAAAAATAATTGTTTAATTTTAGGTTTTTGAGACTAAATGAATTAATGTTTGTGAAGCAATCCAACACACTAGAGGAATAATTCTACTGTACCTAATTATTTGATTAATATGAAGCAAATAGGAGCATAAGGTATACAGCAAACAGTAAGAGGCAAATATAATATACAACTGCTCAGTATTGGAGCACTGTCTATTCTTTGTGCTTAATGAAGCATGAGTTCTATGTAATTATAGTATATTCAGCAAAGGAAGGCTGAGTTAAGGTTTCCTGTGCAATCTTAATTCTGGTGTTTACTATCTTTTGAGTACTTGACTCTGCGACCTTAGTAATGTTCTTCTGTGTGCAAGATTATTTGTGTTTTAAAGACATCAATCATTACAGTATCTGGGTAAAACTGCATGAAGTACAGATAGCAAATCTTTTATTACAGAGGAACTTGCTTGCTTTCATCTCCTCCTCAAGAGGAAATAATCCACAGAACGGAGTATCCCACAGCATGCTCCCAGGAGCATCTCTGTAATTAGTAAGGCGATTGCAGAAAATGGTCTAGTTTTGAATGCTTCTTTAAATTTGAGGACAAGCTTATCTCTGACAGCAGTATGTTCCACAGGGAGAAAATCTTGCCTGAATATACGCTGCTTTCATCCCGTCAGAGTTGAAGCTTTCATGAAGTCCAGTGTCAGCACCAAATGCAATAGCTACAGGAGGAAACCAGTGTAAGGGAGTAAGATGGAGAAGCCAAACAGGAAGGCTATATATGCAAACATGCATTTTAGGGAATTGTGCTGAATCTAGCGTTGTATCAGTAACTGCTTCACAGAAAACATAGCTTCTCCTATGTTTGATAGAGCCAATGCCAGACAGCTCTGAAAAGGATCTGCTACAGGCCAATGCTGAGCCCATCAGTGATGGTAGCAGCACTTCTGAGATGACATATATAAGAAAGGAAAAAAAGTTACTACACAAGAACAATTTGCAGCCAAAGAGAGGAGTAAGAATATGTGAGAGCAATAACCCTGCAGAAAACAATGTCAGTGAAGAAGGAGAGGAAGGAGGTGCAACAGAGATTCCCTCTGTGGTACAGCTCATGGTGAGGCCCTGCCCCTTCAGCCCAGGGAGGACCCCACATCAGAATAGGTGGGAGCCTGAAGGAGGCTGTGACCCCCTGGGAAACCCACACTGGAGCAGTCTATTCCTAAAGGACTGCAACCCATGGAAGGAAACCACATTGGATCAGGGAAAGTGTGAGGAGTCCTTCTCTTGAGAAAGTGAGCGGCAGAGACCATCTGTAATGAACTGACTGTAACTCTCATTACTTGTCCCCCTGCATTGCTAGTGGGAGGAGGTAGAAACCCATGAATAAGGGAGGGGTGGAGGACGTGTTTTAAGATTCAGTTTTTATTTTTTATTTCTCTACTTCATTCTGATTGTTACTAAATCAAACTACTTCTCTCCAAGTTGAGTCTGTTTTGCCTCTGGTGGTAATCCTGAGTGATCTTCCTGCCCTTATCTTGAACCATGAGCCTTTTGTTACATTTTCTTTTTTTTTTTTACTTTAGGGTTACCAGAATTGCAGTGTAAGAATCAGTAATATTTCACCTTCGTCCTCCCTTACACCTGTCTCTTTAAGGGATGACAACTGCAACATGGTATCACAGACAAATTGTGGTCTGCCTGTCTTTATCCAAGGAGAATGCTGCTTCTAGTGAAAACTTAAACGTATGACTTTTTTTCCTTATTAGAAGTTGAAAGAGCATGGAACAGTCTTTTTAATACAAGAAACATTGCAATGTACGACCAACTTATTTTGCCCTGCTACATTTCAGCTCGTCGCTCCAAGTGGTAAAAACTTAAACAGAAGTGCAGGTAATAAAAGCTATATTTTGTTGCTTGCTTAGCTTTCTCCAGAAAATAAACCAAATCAAACCAAACCAAACTAAACCAAAGCAGTCCCATTAGTTGCTGAAATATTTAATTGTCCTATTAGCAATTTATTAAATCTTTCTGCTGGTTATTCAAAAGTTTCAAATTAAAGCAGAGTAAAACCATCTGGAGTCTAGAGAAATGCTCCTGGAGATTCTAGTGGGAAGCAATGATTTAAAATAGTCACTGCCAAAGTCAATTGCATCTGAAGCTGAAATAACGTTGGTGGTAAGAGGGCTGCATGATAACATAATCTCCCACACTTGTACAATGGGAAGGTGTTCATATCAGGTACTGCTAGTTGAGGGTGCAGAGCAACTCTCTTTTTCCTCTGCCCTCTATGTCAAACTGTGCTGGGTTTGCACCAGCCAGACAGCTGCTGTATTCTTGTAACTAAAAATTACACAAAAATGTCTGTCTGTCTGATCCAACAGGATTTCCCAGTCACCATAATAAGGTTGGCTACTGCACAGATGCCCTCTGAGAAAACTGGCATGAGCAGCCTATTTAGGATGACAGGGAAATAATTGCTTGCCATTTATTGTAATACAATGCAATACAATACATTTAAGAGTTAGTTACTCATCTTGGTGAAAGGCAGCCATCATCAGCTCTCCTTTTGGTCAGCAGGAGCTCTTACAGAACAGTCCATTTCATCTGTCCTCAACACTTATGTTAGGTTAAGCTATATTGCCTGTACAAAAGAGAAGTTATGGTTGTGGTCTTAGATAACTTTTAGAAGTCCAATCTTTGTTTCCTAAAATATAATCTTGAAATCTGAAGTTATAACAGTCCTAATAAGAGTCAATGTGATTTACATCAGATGTTGTGTCCACCACATTAGAATTGATCCATATGTAACTTGAAAATCAAGACAGAGTGTTAACCTCTGTTGAACATTCAGGGTGCTGCAATTCTGGATGAACAAAAATATTCTGATCTAAGGTAAAAGCACATTCTTGTGCAAACTACAGTGACAATATAATTTACAACATCGAATGCAAAATATTGATTCCCAGTTTGCTGACACAAAAGTTTAAATTAATACAAAATATCCAAACCTACAAAGGGAAATTATGGTTCTCTGGATTCAACTATTTCATGTTTTTTGTCATAACAGTACTAAAAAAATCTTCATTATGATTATACTACTAATCTAGGTAGTGCATAAATTTGAGAAAACAGATTCTCTCATCTGCAAAAGCATGACTCATAGCTTCATCATAAGAACCTTTTTCTTTCAAATTCAGTCAGACAGATGTGAAGGATTGCATATAATAAATATTGCAAAGCCAGTACCTTGGCCTTTTTAAGTAACATTTTGGGAAGTCCTGAGCACTTTCAAATTTTATATTCCATAGTTTTTCATTCTCATCACATCAAAGCAAATTCTAGGAGTTGTCATGTGTCTCACATTTTTTCCTTACTTCACTGGAAACCAAAAGTGTAAGGGCGAAAAAATGACTTTGAGAGGTTAGTTTTTAAAGTTTTCTCTGGTTTTTGGGTTTGATTTTTCTTTGGTCCAAGAACTGCAGGATTACACTTGAGCTTGATTATAGGATTTACTAGCCTGACGGTGAAGCTTTTGGGGCTCTCATGGTATATAAGCAAGAAGCAAAAAAATACTTTGAGCAATTGCAGGAGAGTTCTGCAGAAAACCTTAGTCGAGATCTGGAAAAACATGAGCAAGCATTTCTTACTCAGTTTTCATTTGTTTCTTGAAATTAAAAGGATCAGAAGGAGAATAACAAAAACCAATCATGTACTTGAGGTTGATGAAATACAGACTGACCTTAAGCAAAACTTACAGAAATTATAAATATCTCATTCCATTATTGGTAATTCTACATTAAAATAATATTACTATCATATCATAATCTCATTTTTTTTCCTAACATTTTGGAAATTAATTTATTTTGAAATTTTAAAAAGTCCTAAATATTAAAATTAACTACTAAATTAGTTGGATTTTATTGATGATACCAAATTCTTTCACTCTTTACTGAACTTCCTCAGATGAAGGAACAGGTTTGCTTTGATTTAAACGGTATAAACAAGTCATTTGTCATGGATCTTCTAGCTGTCACAGTGTTTCTATAACAGTACTACTCCATTTGGTTTGTGGTTTTGATTTCAGATGTAGAAAACAGCAGCAGATGGAAAAGGGTTAAGCATCTTTTCTAAAACGTTGATTAATAGTCAAAAGCAAAAAGTAGAACTGCATCTTCAATTTTTAATGTAGATTTATTCCCCATAGTTTCAGAATAGTCATTGGAGCCTATTGCATTTTTATTATGGGATGAATTCCTGAGACTTTCTGTATGTATCAATATGATATAGACAGCTTCCAAAACTATTTTCCTAAAATTCAGCTCTAGACATAGTCTAGTCAGAGGACAAAAGGCAATCAGAAAAGCACAATTACCTTTAACAAAGTAAGGCACATTAAAAAGAATGAAACCAACTTCATCTGCATTAGTCATACAATTACACTTCAATAATGAGTAGATGTTTCGCTGAGTCAGACCTAACAGTTTAGCAGAGCTTG
Organism: Urocolius indicus; assembly: GCA_013401255.1. Taxonomy (NCBI): domain Eukaryota; kingdom Metazoa; phylum Chordata; class Aves; order Coliiformes; family Coliidae; genus Urocolius; species Urocolius indicus. The sequence goes on along the minus strand of WBNH01003218.1, from coordinate 782,922 downwards.
CAAATGGTGATAATGGATAAGAGGGAGGAGTCTTGTTGGCTTTGTTTTGGGTTTTTTTTCTCCCTTCAAGCTTGCCCTATGTGCAGCAAACTTTGGAGTTTTTTAATGCTTGGCACTCTGTCAAAAAGGCAAATGCCATTTTCAAGAGAAATGCAAAACTGTAGGCGTTATCTATGTATGTAGATCAGACAGTTCTTTTCAAGGGTCCTTAAGTATAAGGATGAATATCAGGTATGAAAAATGCAATTGGAAAAGTACTGATGTTACAGAAATATTTTTTCCATGTTGTAACATGAATGTGAAGATTCTTTACCTAAGTATTGAGTTACACATGAGTATGCTGTGAGACAGCTGCCCTTGAGGCATAGTACAGCTGAAGGTGCAGAAGAGTCAACTCCCCAGAAGAGTCATGATTTACTGCTGACCACACCTACAGCATTTATAAAATGTCAGTACAGCACATCTTAGTGTGGGAGAGAAAAATAAAGCCAAGCAATGTTTCCTTTAACAGCTCTTCTTTGCCAAGGTTTATATCTGCTGTATGTTTTCACTGAGTTTGAATGCTCTTTTTTAAAATACAACCAGAATCATCATGCTAATGAACCAGCTACTGTGTACAACTCCTTCAGAGAAAATTTGTGGAAAGATTTCAAGCCCTTCTTTCTTTACGTGTTTATATATATGAAAGAAGTTATGATGTTTGTGGATAAGGTAGAGTTGTAAGTGCTCACATTTAGATGCCTTTTTATTGTCCACAGGAAACAACTGAGCATGTCTCTGTGCCTTATTACTCTGACTCCTCTTTCTTAGACACAAGTACTGAAGCAGTTTTCAGGAGGGAATGCAGTCTTGGTCTGCGATCACACTAATGTCAAAAGGGGCCATCACACAAGGCAAACATATCGTGTCTTCTAAGTTTACAGACAAAGAGTTCTAATAGAGAGACTTGCTGCGTGGTCCATTTTGTGGAGGAATAACAGACTGCCAGGAGATCAGGCAGAAGAAGGATGTCACTTCAGATAACCTTTTAAACAGTTTCTAGAGGGTAGTAGTTTCTTATTATTAGCAGCCTGACAGACAAAATGGTGAAAGGAATCAATATTTCTTGGTGTATTTCTCATAATCTGAACACCCAATCTTCAGTGGGCAATTCCAAAGTATTGTCTTGTGTGTCTGTAAGTGCTGGACCTGTTAAAACAGAAAAGCTTCACATGAAAACTCTGATAGCTGAGGAGCATTTTTACTTATTGAGCAAGTGCGTTCCTGTGTCAGAAATAAGCGTCGTGTTTTAAAGGTATTCAGTGAGGATCTGTACAAACATGTTCACAGCAAGTAGAGTCACACCCTGCTGCATGAGGTTTACAGCATGAATCACAGACGGAAACACAGTTTGAAAGTTTGGCTTGGTTTTTTTGCAGAGTGCAGATATCTCACAGTAGTTGAAAAAACTTTTGTGCAACCTTTACTTGGGAACAGCCCAAGGATGATACTTATTTGTTTCTGTAAGGTTCAGCTTATCAGGAAACATTGCTTCTGTAGTGTAACTTTTACAATTAATAAATCCCAAGACAAACTTAACAACATTGTAAAGTACCTACTAAGCACTCTATCAAGGGAAAAGTATCAACAGATGGCTGACCATCTTCAGCAGAGGATGGATAAATGAGCTAAAAGATAAAATATAAAAAGAGGCAAAGACAAATTTAAATAGAAATTACTCAGAATCCTATCTTAGCTACTTCAGAGTTAGCCTATAAGCACAATGCTTAGAGACCTGTTGGGGTGCTTCTGATGAAAATTAAGCTTGTGCTATTTTTCAAATTTAGATATTTCGAGAAACTGGTGGTTTTAAAACAAAATTATTTTTCAATTTGATTCATTGCCTGACATTTATCTATTTATATCCCCAGTTTATCTATTTGTTGACCACTTGTTCATAAATTACTCTTTGGGTGAAAATCTGGGTTCAATCCCTGACAGTCCTCACTGTCTTGGTTTCTAGAAAAATTGAATGTTGCTGATAAAGCTGCCCAGGAGTGCTCAGCAAAGGGAAATAAATATGCCACTAAATGCCTTTACAGATGACAAAATCAAAAGAGAAAGTGATATAGTTTGCCCAAGGGAGATGTAAAGCTAAAAGCAGAGAGGTGAATGGTTCCTGGTCTCTTCATTAAGCTGAGTTTGTCTGAGTCACAGTCATGTGTATGGCATGTGAATGGTACTGGAAAGGATGACTCCTTAAACTACACTTGAGGACAAATTATGAAATTCAACAAGGATAGACAAAGATAAAAACACCCTGTCAGGCTGGGTCCTGGCTGCCTGAGGGGCAGCTCTGCTGAAGAGTTCTGGGAAGTCATGGTCGGCAGGGAGCTGAGCCTGAACCAGCAGTGAACCCTGGTAGCTCTGATGGCTAACAGCATCTGAGGCTGTGTTAACAGGAGCATGGCCAGTGGATCAGGGAAAGGTTTATCCCCCTTTGTTCAGCACTGATTAGACTACATTTACAACATGGAATTCAGTATTGTGCCCCCAATCCCCAAAAGGCAAACATTGATACAGTAGAGAGATTTCAGGAGAGGCCATCAAGATGGTCGGGGTGGAGCACTTGCCCTATGAGGAGTGGCTGAGGCAGCTGGGCCTGTTCAGTCTTGAGTATTGGGGAGATAGAGTCATAAGCTTCACAAGAGGATGAGAGCAAATTGGAATCTGAGAGGTTTGGAATGGGAATAAGGATAAACTTTGTCAACATAAGGGTAGCTTGGGAGTAGATCAGGTTGCCCAAAGAGAGGTTGTGCAGTCTCATTCCTTGGACATCTTCAGATCCATCTGGGTAAAGCTCTGAGCAACTTATTCTGACCTCACAGCTGACTAGTTTGAGCAGGAGGTGTGACTAGAGATTTCCTGAGGTCCCTTCACAGCTGAATTATCCTGTGACCCTATGACACTGACTGTGACTATTTATACCTTACGTGAACAATTTGTATTGTCAATAACACTAAAGGTCAACCCACTCATAGCAGACAACATCCACATTTTGTACAGTATTTTTGGATGGATTTTCACACTTTCAGATTAATTGAAAGGAAAATACAAGCTTAAAAATATGAATTAGTGTCTGTAACTATCCAAGAAAATGAATGCTTTTCCAATAGTTAATATTAGAAAACTGCATTGTTAACATTAACCTAATGTCCCTAATAAACAGTAACTGAAATCATTCCATTAGTGATATTTTAGTGGCACCCTTCTCACATCACTCAGTACAGTTGTTGGGTCTCTTTTTTAGAAAAACAACATTCTTTGTTAAAACCACAGTAAAAAACAAGCTTCCTGACTGTGTTGGCAGAGTTTAGTAACATCCAGTTACAAAATACACTAGAAATTGCTCCACGTAATTGTGGGTGCAGTATTGTTAATATACACCTCCATAAATGTTAAACTATGTTGCCATTTTTTGTGAGGACACATCATTTCTAATAATTTTGTTGTCATGATCTTCTTTTTAAATTGAAGCAACATGTAATGCACGTAAGTAGAGACAATAAAATCCTCATGGATAGTCTGAACTGATACTTCAAAGGTAACATAGACTTTTTCTGACAGAAATTAGCTTCATTTTTATGCAGTCTAAAGTTGATTCAAACTAAAAGTGAAGTCCATTATAAGATAGAATCCCTCCAGAAGTTTGCGGCTGATAGTAAAATGTTTGAATTTGTGTATTTCTGATAGTACTGATTTCATATTACTCAGGCTTCTAGTTCCAAAACCCCACAATTGCACTCCTCTTCAAAGACACAGGCCCTGATACCATCCATGCATAAACAAAAGTGAACTCTACTGGTTCATATCTGCTAGATGATGATCCAGACACAGAAGATCCACAAACCATGTACTTCTAGTTTTTAGCTACAAGCCATGATAAAAGAGTGGCTCACTACTAAATCTAGAATTTAGTGAGTATCTTCTCACACTTCTGCTCTGTCTAATTGCATGACTTTCAACCTAACCAGATCACAGTGTAATCCTAGGCAATTCTGGTAAAGACTGGCAATAAACTGTGGGTTCAAAATGCATTTATCTTCAAGCTGAGACAAAACATCTTAAATGAAAACTAAACATCTTCATGTGATTACCTCATTGTCTTTCTTTTTGCTTTTTGTGGGTGTTCCAGAATGTTGTTAATACTTGCATAAAGAGGGATTAACTCACAATAGTAGTGACTGAAATACAAAGCTGCTTTTAAACTAGGACTTCTGTTTTTCAGTTGATGCTCCTGCATATTTCTTGCATAAGGCCGTTGCATTCTCTACGGCTTAAAAGGTTATCTCTTTTCCTGAGCTGACTGTGGTGATAACATCTATCTGGTTGTGCTTCTGTTCAGTCAGCTAAATAAAGAAAATTAGGGGTGAATATATAATTTTGGCTAAGGATAGTGTTAAACTAACCAGGTTCCAAACCCCTTTTATTAGCTAGAGAGGATTGCAAACTTGAGGGATCGAAAAATGAACAAGCTGGGTCTTAAAATTATTAGTATTTCATCATCTCAGAATTAACCTGACATTTGCATAACTGCTTCTTCTTTTTTCAGTCCTCTTCCCCAAAATTCCAATGTCACTTCAAACCCTGGAAAAAAAATCATAAATTAGTACATTTGCTCCTTTTCCATTTGCAAGAAGACAGTAGCTTTATATATATATAACTTCTTTCCTTATGTGTAAACTGGCATGACAAATTCATCTAAATGTGAACATAGCTTTATGATCAAGGGAATTGTCTGAATCTCAAAGCAAGGACATGCCACATTCCCTGTAGTACCTAAAGGCAAACATATTGCCCATCACTCTGTGCTGAGACTCTCTAAAGCTGTTGAGGAAGAACTGGAAGAAATGCAGTGCAAAGTCTCTGTATCCCAGAAGATGCAGATAAACAGCCAGCAGCCCCAGTTCATAGAGAAACCCCACAATAACAAACCTCCATACTTCCCATACATAGTGGGTTTTTATCTGCTTCCCATTCCAACCACTGACAAGCACAGGATGATCTGATGTAGAGATTTCTTCTGAGCAGTAAAAAAGAAGAAAAATAACAAAGGACCTTTAAACAGAATTGTGTGACACCTGAACATACTTTTATGTTCTATTCCAAGGAAGATCTGTGTCACATCTGAGACCTTTATTTGCTCTGGTTGCCTAAGTATATGTGCTTGCTTTAAGTTGCTATCCTTAGTATTGTTTCTATTCCTTGTGATCCCTCTTATCTGTAGAGCTCCTTCAAACTTAGAGCACTGTGTTCATCCAGGGAGTGATGGACCGCTGATAGAAAGACATTTGTGATAATCAAAACCCTTCTGGGTTCCTCTGTAGTGTGACAGCCTAGTGCTCTGCCTGCTTTCCTGCCAGTACTGCCTTGATACACACATAGTTGATGTGAACTTTGGAATATGTCAGGAGTCCTGGTAGCCTAATTGCAAACATCAAACTTTTTGCGTTTGACAATAAAACCAGCTGAAATTGTATTACTTAATGTTTTCCTCCTGGTAACCAAATATTCTAGAACTAGAGATAAAACAAATCCTACATAAATGTTGATTAATTATTATGAGACAGGATTTTGAGATTGTTAATTTGGATTCTATAATTCAAATTAACAAAATACAGTAGTATTAAATGGCCAAACTATGCCTAAGCTGTGTATCTATGTCCCCTCTAAACATACTTTTTTAAACAGCAGCAGTTTGCTGTGTATCAGAATAACCACGGAGAGGAAAAATATGATTTGAAACTGTGGGGAATAAGCTGTATTAAATAAAGACCAGGGTACACGTTTCTAGATATGAAAACACTGTAAGTAACAGCAAGAAAGTTTCATTTTCACTGTTCCTAGGGAGACTTCCATGCCAGATAATAATCAGGAGCACACTTAACCTACAGTGCTTTTTTTCTGTGTTCACTGAAGTAATCTTAGAAAGGTTGGCAAGGTATTCATGGACACAAGATTCTGTGCAGAGGGATTCTCAGAAGCCACTGGAAACAACTGTAAGCCATTATTTTGATCAGCATACACAGTGTTTTAAGGTCTTTTATTTTTAAACAACTGGAACCAGATTTTGACCTTGGATGCACCGGCATATAAAATATTTGTGCCTGCTCATACACATTTTTTCAAGAGGTGTGTGTCAAGGTGTTTCTTTTATTAAGTATTAATAATAGCTATGTGCATATTTCATTAAAGGTCTTCATCAAAGCCATGAGGTGTGTATCAAAGGAAACTCTCTTGGTGTCCTACACATCACACAACCTTCAACAGACACATTGCAAGAATGGGAAATTCCCTTGGGAGATTAGTCTGGAGAGATAAAACAAAGGGGAATGATGAAACAGGGACAAAAAGGAAGAAAAAAAGAATTTCCCCTTTGCTATTTAGATACCTGTTGTGACTTTGTTCAAAGCAGCAGTCTGCTGTTACCACTGGTTCCTTAGATTTCTAAAAAGTAGCATTTTTTTCCCAAGAGAAACATAAACACCCTACAGTGAACCACACTTACATGGGAACTTTTTCTTGAAATATCACCAACACTCCATTCTCTGCAAAAAGTCAGCTGTGCTGCAGGTGACGTGGAAAATTTGTACATGTAAATCAGTTGAAGCGTGTACAAATATACTTGTGTTGGACACGTGAATAACCCTGTTAGTACCAGTTGAGCTTCCTAGAGCCTGGAAATGACAGAGAATGATGCCTGGATCAGTGAAGCCTAGTAATTGTGTTTGCAGTAGAGGTCACAACAATAATGTTATGCCCACACCTGAAGTCTGCATCTTCTTGAAGAAGTTCCTTTGTGAAAAACACTTCAGAGAAATGTCAAGGGGTCTTATTTTTACTGAGAAAGAGCAAGTTATAAAGAAAGAGAGTAAAGGACATAAGAGCCTGAAAGTACTCAGAAATTACAACCAGAGAACAGATTTATCAGTATGGTGTGAGATCTCCCAAAAGAATAGATTTCCCTACTGACATGCTGGCAGCATTGAAGGCAAAGAGAAGCTGCACCTTAACAAATGAACTACGGCCTTACACAGTTACTGTGTGAAAACATCTTTCTACCCTTCCTGACATAGTGCTCTGCTGCAGTTTCAATCTGCATGAGCCACTCAGGAGATGTAGGCTAGGGATATCAGCCCCATTGTCCACAGATGAATTGCATTCACATCCAGAATTTACGTGGAGGAATGTATGCAACTTTTCCTAGAAAAATGGGGGGGAAATGTGGAAAAGGATATTTAGATATTCTGCTAGAAAAATCCAGACAAAATTAATATTAAAAGAAATTATAGAGGAGCTGAAAAATTAGATTGCTTGACATGGCATGTTTAAAACCAGCCATGCTTGTTTAATTGATAAAACCACTTGTAAGGAGCAGTCCTACACTGCTGGAAGATGACAAGATGACCTAGTAATTTATTTCCACTTGCATGTTCTTTGGCACTAATCCGTGATACTTCACACCAATTTTAGACATCAGTGAAGTTTATTGCTCATTCTGAGACTGCAAGTGAGAGCAGAACTGAACAACCTGACCCTCTGATAACACACTTGCTAGCATGGAGTTATGTGTGCGATTTTCCAGTTGCTTGTTTTCTGGCAAATAAAAGTTTTTTTCTTTAAAAGCAACAATGACTGCTAAGAGTGGATAGCTCATATCACTAAATCAAAACCAGACATTTGTCACAGAAAGAAATTTAAAATAAAAGCAAAGGTTAATGCTGTTGGTAAATGTCTAGGAAACTCAGCTGCACACGTGTTTCCACACCCTATATGAACCAAGCCCACGTGGGACTTCAAGAATCAGGTAAAAATGTGACGAAGGGAAAGAAAGTAATAACTTTAATAGACCTTATACTCCACGGGTTTTAGGTAACTTCTTATCCCTAAGAATACTGTGCAAGTGCCAGGTGTAATCTGCCCTAATAAAGCTCAGTCTGCTACAAATGGGATAGATAGTGGAATTTTTCATCTCATTTTTAGCAGGAGTTTGTTCTTTCAGTAGCAGCAGATGGCTGGTGGCAAATAAATATGTTTACATCATGCAGATTCTCCTGATTATTTTTCTTCCTCTGAAACAGAGATAATTTCATGTTCTTCACACATATGCTAAGAAAAAACTAGTATGTAGATAAAATTATCTTAAAATGATATCATAATACTGTCTGTACAGCAAAAATATAAAGATGTGATCTCATTAAAGTATTAGAACCTGCCCAAAGTTTTGTGGCACCCTACATTATAACACAAGGCAAGTTGAAACATTTTTCCACATGGTTCATTTCTCATGCATTTGCATTCCTGCCTTGAATACACCAACTGCCTAGGGCTTTCCTCAGATGATGTGGACTCTTTTGCCGTTTTAAGGATTTCTGTGGTCTTTGGAGTCTTCCTACTTGGAGCCAGAAATGAGAAAGAAGATATTAATTCCACATTTAAACCTGGGGACTGAGAGGTGGCTAATCTATGGTGCAATTTCCTCTGGTGTGAGTAAGAGAGGTTGGGTAGAACACGCAAAACCAGCAAGTGAATACTGCCTGAAAAGGACCCCTTTGTAGTCTAAAAGTATATATAGGACTAATGCTACTGCAGCTTTTCCCAGAAATAGACACATCGTCTGTCAAACAGATTGTATATTAAGAGAATTTGGTTTCATTTTCACATTGGCACAGGAAAAAAAGGAAGCTTTATCTACCAGCTGAGACTGATCTCAGAGATATGAGGGATATCTGTTCAGGAAACACGCTTCAAGATCAGATTTTACTGACAGCAATTATATCCACAACTATGTCACCTGCCTGTATAGTAACATGATTTTCCTGACATTCTTTGTTTCTGTTCACCACAACTGAGCAGAAATTAAAAAAACAAAAAAAAACCCAAAAAACCCTTGAAAAAAAAGGAGGTATTTTTTGTTCTAAATTTGTTTCAAGAATTTGTTTCTGCTGTAAGTTAGAAGAGAGGTGAGAAAAGCCAGATTCCAGTTGCTGAGATCTAAAAGTATTTTCATGTGCTGAGTAAAACTTTGAAATAGTAACATTCAGGCAGATAACATTGCTCTCTTGAAAAAAAAAGTTCCAAATTCAACTGAAGTCTTTCAAGTATATATACAGTAAGTGTCAGGATTTTCCTTTCATAGAGGACAGTGAGTTATTATTGATCACAACTTGCCATATTTTCACATATAAATCATTTTATATGTTCTGTTATTGTGGTGGTTTAGTTCTGGCTGGATGCCAGGTACTATCACTTCCCCCTCCTAAACTGGTCAGCGGACAGAGAAGCATAACAAAGGATTCTTGAGTGGAAATAAGGACAGGAAGATCACACAGCAATTACTGTCATGGGCAAAACAGACTCAACTGGGAGAGAAATGGTTTGATTTATTAATGAACAATCAAAACAGAGTAAGGAAAATAATGAATAAAAAAAGAATTTTAAAAAATTTCCCCCCACTCCTTTCTTCTTACCAGGCCTCTCCTCATGAAGTGGCACATTCCTCTATGAATGATGCCATTAGATGATGACTTCAAGAAGAAGCAAGACCATCATTATTTTTAAGAGTATTTTTTGTCAGATGTTAAAAAGAGCTGTCTTCCTCAACAATTAACATCTGAGTGGTTTCTTAACATTTAGTTTTAAAATAAATACCTGAATTCAGGGTATACAAAATTATGAAACAGAAAGAACAGAAAGATTTGTGTGAGAGCAATTTACACTTCATTGTAGTTTTCCCAAAGAATTTGTAGCAAATTGTGTACAGTACTGCACTAACAGGTATGGTGGTTGCCTTGTCCCAAAGAGCCTATAGCCTTAACAGTCTTAACATGTCAAAATAGGATTAAAGGCCAAAATAAGTAAGGGTATGAGATTATTACTGTGGATTACAGAGAAGAGAGTTATCTTGCAGATATGTACTTTGGGAAGACTGCAGAGTGAGAGAGAAGAGGGTCTGACAGATGAAAGCAGAAAAGGTATTCTAGCAGGACAGAAGGAAGCAAAGCAGATAAAAGCAATAGGAAAATGAAAGGATTGGGAAGAACAAAAAGAACAAGAGAAGGAAGATAAAAGCAGGGGTGAGGTGGTGAGATATGCAAAATTCTATACAGACACTTATAAAATTAAAAACACACCCTGGTGTGTACAAAACTCAGCCACACCTTCTTTTCACGCAGATCACTCTTATGATACCTGATAGTCCCATAGATATGCACTCCATTTCATAAATATCAAGGCACATGAAATCCACATCCAATTAACTTCCAGTCTAAAGCAGATGCAACTCTCAGCTGGGCAGCAATTTATATACACACTGAACTTATTGCCATGAGACTGCCCATTGTTTATTAGTAGGGATGTACACCATCCTGAAGCTTGATATATAAGTAGCTGCAGGTTCTGACCTCTGTGTGCATGCTTCCTACTTTAGTTCCAGTCTAGTGCTATGCCTATTACTAAGAACCTAGTTAACATTAAAAACCAAGAAAGCACACTAATGTTACCCAGTATGACCTGGCACATGAAAGTGTCACCATGTGAGATCTTTGGATGGTGAAAGAATTGCAGTGATAAAGTCAGGGAGCGGTGTTGGAGAGGTACTGCTTTCCTGTATGCTGAAGGATACAGATATTAAGGTTTGCATTAAGGGTATCCTTTTTGTTTTATTTGGTCTGGTGGTCAAACCCATCTTGCTCTGAGGGCCAACTGGTCACAGAATGTCAATGGGAAAGAAATAATAACAGTGGGTTTTGAGAATATATTTGGGATGTAACATAAGAAATCATTTTAGAACTTGAGTGTGGGAAAAGAAGAAGATATCTTGAGCAAGAATCCACCATTCTGACTGTGTGGATGTAGAGCAAAATCCAAGAAGAGATATAAATTAGTTTGTTAAATGTTAACACCAACACATTCATGTCAGGAGGTTGGGACATCGCTTTTTTCTATCGTATCTAGCAACAGGACAAGGAGTAATGGAATGAAGCTGGAACACAAAAAGTTCCACTTAAATATAAGAAAAAACTATTTCATTGTTGAGGTGAGGGAGCCCTGGCACAGGCTGCCCAGAGGGGCTGTGGAGTCTCCTTCCTTGGAGGTCTTCAAGACCTGCCTGGACATGTTCCTATGACCTGATCTAGGTGAATCTGCTTCTGCAGGGGGGTTGAACTAGATGATCTTTAAAGGTCCCTTTCAACCCTACCGTTCTATGATTCTATATGGGTATACACAGTTTTCTAAGCAGAGACAAGCATATGCATAGATGTAACATTTTAAAGGTGGAAGTGATAGCCATAATCAAGCACTCACATGTTTTAATCCTAAAAGCATTTCATCAGATACTTATAGCTCTGAGATCTCCATTTTTATTCTTAGTGCATGTAATATGTGCAGCAATGTGATCTTGCCCTGGAAAAGTTTATCCTGATCTACCATATCCATGGAGTTTAGTACAAAATGGGATTGTATGAAGAGGTAATATCCCCCCTCAAAAAAAGATTTGTGCCTCATTCAGCATACCTGTTTTCTGTCTCCCAGAATAAGGAAAATAAAGTATAGAGATGGTCAGCTTCTCAAGGCCACTCATATTTCACGGGTCTGATCAATACATACAGTACTTAATCAATATAATAAATTCTGTCACACTTGACCTGGGTTTGCACTTCTCTCCTAGCCATAAAAAAACCAGCATTATCCTCAATATTACCAGCCTGCTGAATCACTATCAAATAAAATCGTCCTGATGGATGAGTCTGACCCTCAGTCCACCAGCGGATCAGCTCTGTAGTGGATAAGGAAGCACAGAATGCTTACTGTGAAGTGCACTGGAGAGAACACAGGAATGGTCTCTCCCATTTTCAGTATGATAACTTCTGTATGTTGGCTGGAGCCCTGAATGTTTGCTGGACATTTGCTGAAGCCCTTGTCACAGCCTGGTTAGGATGGCTGGCTATTTCTAAGCCCTGTGATGTGGGGACAGGGAAAAGGAGAAAACACTGTACTGAGAAAAGAGTTACATCAGGAACGCTTTGTAGGAAAGTGTTCCTGAGGACTGCAGTCCTCAGGACAGAACAGGTGAAAGTAGGTGGTTAGTCCTTCCCAGCCTTACTGACCTTTGGTTCCTTTCCAGACTTTTTGTCACAGAGATGGCTTAAAATGTCATCAGCCTGATGTGTGTCTTTCACGTACTGAAAATAAGCATGTTAAAGGTGCCAGTGTTATGCACTGTTGTTATGTCTTCCCCAGCTTTAGGGCTTTTTGAGCAATTATAGGGAGGTTTCTATCAGATTGGTCACAGGCAACAACAAGTTTGCCACTTCCCTTCATTGTGTGCCTCAACTCTGCTACCCCAACACCAAAGTGGCAAAGGAGATAACATCACATACGTTTTCCTATCACCACACCCCAGATTTTTAGAAGCAGTTTGGTACACTTGGAAGTGATGGTGGTAAGTTCTGTTTAACAGGCTTAAGGAAGAACTGTAGCAGTAGACATCAGAAGGGACGACTGCAGGAGCAAAAGTGTTCTTATTTTAATGTGTCAGATATTGGCTCCCATCGACAGCCTCACTGCTTGTTTGGAAGTTTTGAATATATATGTCCAGAATACCTCTTAGCAGATCAAGAAGAAATATGTAGCAGATAATCAAGCAAGTACCAATTGCAGAATCATGAGATGTCTGTTCCAGAAATATCAAAATTGGTCTAATGACTGACCACAGTGAAGAGCTTGGTAATACAAGGTAGAAAAGAACTGCTTCTATCATAACATCCCTAAACATTACCTTATTATAAGTTCAAAAGTGAGTCTGGACAATTTAAGATTCATGCAGCTGCTTCTCTTTGAATAAATAATTTCTTGAAAGTTTTGTGGTATCTTTTTAGTAGTAGTGGTTACTCCACAAAAAATGACATACATCTGAAAACCATTGGCACTGAAGCCTGCAGTGTCATCCCACATGTCCAACAGGTTTTATGTAAATGCTTCAGGAGGGAAGTTTATAGGTTTCTTTAAGTAGTGTTTTGTCTATTACCTATCACTTCTCTGTGCTCTGTCAGAAGATTTGGTTAATATTGCATCACCTTGCTCAAGTAGTCTCATGTTGCTAGATGAATATCTGTAATAACATGTGGATTAAAAGCTGCAAAGTCTAATAAATAAAATTACATTGTCCATAACAAAACAATGTTCACTTCTACATGCTGTTAAAATATTCTTGTTTACGTGCCAACATCTTGAGATCCAAGGTTCCAGTAAAATTCACCTACTGTTTGAATTCAGGAGTTTCTACTTTCTGTGTGCCTTTGTTTAAGGAATCAAACACCCAATAACACTTAGTGGTATGACAGAATCAAGGTAGAGTTTGCTGGGTTTTTTTCTGATCTACCACGCAGTTCTGTAATTCTCAAGATTATTTGCAGTTGAACTTCGATGAATGTTGATTTAACGGCTTTTACTTTTTAAGGAAAGCAATAAGCATATTAAGCAGGCCTGTATAATACAATTGACAGGGGAGAAGTTGTATATGCAGAGGATTTAGAAAAGAGAACTTAACCAGTAACATGTGTTCATGGGGTAGATGCAATTTCTATTTAACCTGAATTCTATTTTAACAACATACAAGAATTTCATGTCTCCTCCTTATTAAAACCTAGAGCAATTGTTAAAAACATAGATATTTGACAACCTACTGTTTGAAAAAGTATTAAAAAGGATGATATATATCTAAGCCAACAGAAAAAAACAATTTCAACACAGTAATTACCATCTTAAATCTATTATCAATGTATTTAACTTCATAGAATCATAGAACGGTAAGAATGAAAGGGACCTTTAAAGAGCATCTAGTCCAACCCTCCTGCAGAAGCAGGTTCACCTAGATCAGGTCACACAGGAACATGTCCAGGCGGGTCTTGAAGACCTCCAAGGAAGGACACTTCACAACCCCTCTGTGGAGCCTGTGCCAGGGCTCCCTCACCCTCACAGTGAAATAGTTTTTTCTTATATTTAAGTGGAACCTTTTTTGTTCCAGCTTCATCCCATTACCCCTTGTCCTGTTGCTAGCTACTTCCCTCTAAATTTTTTGTATAGTTTTAAGACAAACCAGAATACTTTGTTTCTGGAGGCAGTGAGGTCTTCAAAGCCTCAATTAAGGCATTTTAAATCTTTATTATTGTTTACATTTGACTACAGAGCTACTTTAAAATACTCTCATGTCTCTATTTGTTGTAAATTGAATTTCTTTTCCTGAGCACAATAACTTACACAATGTCTCATAAAAAAATAATATATCCTGGAAGGTCTTGCCAACAACTATGACATTTTTAGAGTTTATTTGGTTGATAGACACTTTTAAGTGAAATGATGTATGATTCTATGATCTGCTCACCAAAAGGTAACGTGTAATGCTTATCCCATTTTCTTCGTTTTTCAGTGTTAAGGGCCCAGAACACAGAATATTTCCTTTCTTTCTAATAAATTAGTGAACATCTTTTCTCTCCACTACTCTCTATCTCCATTTTGTATCAATTTCTGAGGGACATTTATCAGTGTTTTCCACATGATAAATAGATGAAAACAGAAATTTTCTGTCTCTCTTTTTTTAAATGTTACCTGAATTAAAGCTCTCAATGGCTTTGTTGGAATTGTTACGCTGCTGTCTACCTGACATCAGTGCCTGCAGGAGTGAATTTCACATTAGGGATACATTTACATTGCTGGTTTTCCTGTGACTGCAGATAGTGCCAACACACCTGAGTGAGGATGCAAAATCCACCAGGAAAGCGGAATAAATAGTTTAGAAGTCAACCAACCTTCCCTGCTCCAAGCTGCTGCACTACACTGCTGCCACCTGAGTGTCAATACCCATCTAATCCATTTAAAACTTGATTAGATATGTATTTGGAGCCTGCAGACAGACTCAGTGAGTACAGTTCAGCTCTGCCTTTAGAGGGAGTAAAGATGATTCAGGAACTAACATGCCCATGTGCTTGGTAAAGTAATCAGTGATTCTCGGTGCAAGAGTGATGGGCACTCCGGAGAGTGCAGCCTCATAAACAGCAGTTAAGCTTCACATATGAATACAAAGCAGTGAAAGCATTAGGCTTTTTTCACAGGTGCTAGACTGAAATTGCAAATCTTTTCTCACTAGGAAACAAAATACTGATTTATATTATAGATTCCCTAATTGCAGTGGGATCAATCTGACTTGATGCTCAGACTAACATCTCTCAGTAGACCTCAGCTACTATTCCAAGTCATAGAATCATAGAATTGTTTCAGCTGGAAGAGACTTTTAAGATCATTGAGTTCGGCCTTTGTCCCAGCCCTATCAACCACTAGACCATCTCCCTCAGTGCAACATCCACCTGTCTCTCAAACACCTCCAGGGACGGTAACCCCAGCACATCCCTGAGCAGCCTGTTCCAATGCCTGACAACCCTTTCAGGAAAGAAATTCCTCCTCATAGGCAGCATGAACCTCCCTTGGCACAACTTGAGGCCATTTCCTCTTGTTCTATTGCTTGTTACTAGGGAGAATAACCAACCCCCTCCTCGCTACAACTATCTTTCAGCTATTTGTAGAGAGCAATAAGGTCTCCCCGAGCCTTTTTTTCTCCAGGCTAAACAGTCCCAATCCCTCAGCCATTCCTCATAGGAGATGTGCTCCAAATGCTTTACTAGCTTGGTAGCCTGCCTCTGGATCCTCTGCACTACCTCAGTGTCCTTCTTGTAGAGAGAGGCCCAAAACTGGACACAGTATTCAAGATGCAGCCTCACCAAAGCGGAGTACAGGAGAATGATCACCTCCCTGCTCCTGCTGACAACACTGTTCCTGATACAGGCCAGGATCACTTACTATCTTAGTTTTACCACTGGATTAAATTACACAATTATGAACAAAAAATTTACACTGCAAGTCTTTTGACGTCATAGTTGATAGGAACTTTATTACATGTCATCATCTATCTCTGTGACTTTGATGAACACAGAGTCTCCTCCATGACCTCTAATATTAAAAATTATGGGTTTGTGTTCAATTACATTCTTCATCAGAAAATATTTAATATAAATTTTTATTCTGGCTTATTTCATACTAATGCACAAAACTTAGAAAGCATGAATGGTTGTTACAGAGTCCAGGGAAAATGCTAGGTACTTGTCTAATTTCAGAGAAAAGCTATACCAACTTTACATAATTCTACCAAACACAAGCATAAACTAGGAAATGCTTTCCCTGTTCTTTACTTCATATAAATTTCACTTGCAGAATAAATCTATTTCTTAATGGATTATCAACACCCAAATACTACTTCAGCCTAATAGAAGCAGTGAAAGTCATCTAAGTACTCCCAATCTGAAACACAGTGTCTTTTAACTTCACACTGTCACGGGATAAGGCATGTATTGGCCTTTGTAGATGTATGAAACCTCATCTATTGTATCTAAAATAGTATGAATTCTCAGATCGTATCAAAGTGTCAGCAAACTGTACATCTCAACACTTTTATCACCACTGATAAAAATGATTCCAAACTACTGGAAAGAGCTTTTGTACAAAGTGCCCTTCAAATACTTTAAGCTTTGATGAATATCCTTGAGCTTAGACAATCTGCTACTTTGGAGAGGTTTCTTCCTGTTTAAATTACGCTTGTTTCTTAATTTGCAATATTGGGCAAATGGAGAATTTTCTCAGTATTTACACAAGAAAGCACAACCTGGGAAACAAGCAAGGCTGTGATTTCACCATTCTTAATACCAGACATGCATTGCCACATCCCTGAACAAGACAGACTCGTCCTGGGTCACATGGGGGTACACAATCACACTGCAGAGGATAAATGGGCAAACAGCCACAACACATGGTGTGCTGATTTGGTCAGACTAATGTTTTAAATTTGGCTTGATGCTAACGACAAGAAGATAAAAATTAACATATAGTGAATATCTACATTAAATTTGATACAGAATTTGATCTATTTATCAAATACTTCTGTCTGTTCATTACTATGCCATCATAGTCAATTATAACAAAGTTTCACAAATCTCTACTCACCAGAATGGCACTTTTTTATGTTCACTTCATTTGAAGCTAATAAGAATGTTCATGTCTTTATTTCCCAGTGACTTGAAGAAATGAGAAAAATTACAAGATCACAGCAAACAATTAATCTTAAAATTTTGCATTTTCGAAACAACAACTAATCAACATTTCAGCACTGCAAAATCATCACAAACAGACTTTTGAATAAATGTAAAACATTTCTATGATATTTGAAGCTCCTTTTTAACAGTAGCCCTATTTTACCCTTTACCAGTTCTGGTGTAGATCAAAGTATCTGCCTGAAGTGGGATAAAAGATCACTCTCCTTTTTATGTGCCCTCAGAATTTCAAACATTTTCCAAAACTCCTTTCCAAAGAGTTAATTTGACAATAGGAAAAAGGCTATACGGACAAAGGTCAAAGACTTAGTGACAGAATATGGTACCAATTGTGATTTGTTGACACTTACATAGACGCTCAGAATTGTTTACTCATTGATGAAGAGCATCGATTCTTCTTAATGAATTACTTTATTTGAAGCAGCCAGGTCAGAAGCTGGAGTATTAGCACTGAACAACACAACCTGTGGCAACACAAAATGTTTTTACAGATCCGTGCTTAGCAGCTGGAGATAAAACATGCTTCTTTCACTACGTTAAGAATGCAATGGAATTGTACATCTATAGATCTGTACAGGCTTCTTTTAATTACATAAACAGATCCAAATGCAGGAATTTAAAGTAGCTGACACAGGGAACCATTCAAATGGAAATTAAATCCTCATAATTTTACTAAAGCCCTGTCAAAAGCCTTGGACTGAGATAATCAGCCCTGATCTCCAGGGCTTAGAACAATTCACAGCACAGAGATGGCTCTAGTGCCCCTAAATATTTTTCCACTTTCTGCCTTGTTTACAAGTTACCATTCTTGGACAATTTTTTTTAAGAACAGACTAATGCTAAGTTCCAACAACCTGGTATTCCAGAAATGAACTCCAAGTTCCAGCATGTCATATCTGTCAATGTTCCAGACACAATCAGTGTTTCTGACCCCGGCAAAGCATCCAGATAGCTCTGATGGTTGTGAAAGTTTCATTGGGGAGCAATCACCAAACGCACAAAATTCTTTATGTATTTTAAATGAGATCCAAGAAATAACTGTGGAGTATGTAGTACTGTAATATGTAGCATGACATTTCCTTTTACTTATCCTTCCTTTGCCAGTCACTGAATTAGAGCTGGGACCAAGCTTGGCCAAATCCTTAGCAGTGGTAGAGAATAAAACCCACCTCCCTATTGTGCAACAACTGAGATATGAGCATTAGAATTCTCTGTTTCTTATCAGCCCTAAGATAAAAGTGATCCCATAAGACTCTACAGAGGTTGACTGCATATCACACAGGCTTAGCAACACATTATTTAGAAACACTCAAAATGAAGGATACCACAGAGTATTTGTGGGAAAATACCACTTCTTGCTTCCTAATGGCTTGTCCTCCCTTCTCTCATGCACATCTGCATGCAGGAACACAGGGAGTTGGGGACAGGAACCAACCTTGCATGGCCTACATTAGGTAAAAAAAACATAGTAGTTAACTTCAGGGCACATTAGAACTACTCTATCATTAATTCAATTTAGAAGTATGAATCTTAAATTGAGATGTGGAAAGAGGTAAAGAGCTTGGTTTAATCTTTCCCAAACATCATGCAATAGTGACAGCTTTTTGCACAAGGAAAAACAAGCTGTACTCCCCCAAAAAAAAAAATGTAGTGATGGGTTCAGAGACGAGCAGGCAACAAAGATCCTTCCCACTGCTTTTCCAGTAGTCATATGCTTCATTATAACCCCTGTCCCAGAGCGTTGCCAATAGTACCATATAGTTAACAGTATTTTGGAGAAGGCAAAAAATAAAAGGAGGATTATTTTATTTAGCAACACAATGTTGTTTTCAAGGATAGAAATAATGAGAAACTGTAGGAAAATTTTATGACAAAGACAGACATTCTAAATATCTATAAAATTAGATGGAAAATGCATGTAAGTCAAAACGAGAAAGAAAGATACAAAATGCATGTTCATTCATCTAAAAAAGCTTTAAAAATATACATTAAATATAGAGCTTAGTAATATGTAAGAATGGCAAATGTGTTCAATATAGCTACTAGTGCAGGAAAGGACTGAAGTCTAAGAAAAGGAAATGTAAGGAAGGCAAAGGAAAGCAAAACTGGTAACACTCGAAGATGATAAATCACCTTTTTTTTAAAGCACCATAGTAAGAAGACACAGGGCTTTATACAGAAACTTTTTCCCTTGAGAAGAAATAAAGAAGCTTATAAATGAATAAAAATACTTTTACATTCAAGACAGAAAAAGTTTTACCTTGGTGGTGTTTCCAGTTACAAGTCTATGATTCTATCACTTGTCCTTGTAGCAATATCTTTTCTGTGAATAAATCTGCCAAACAGAAGATTGCTTACAGTCAAGTCATAAAAGTTGCAAAGGTGTAAGTGTCTTTCACAGCAGCAAGGTGTTCACATCTCAAGATAACTGACACTGTTCAGGTGCTAAACTAATTAAGGATGTCTGTCTCAATTTAAGTTTAAACTAGATCCAAGTTGGGACAGTATTTATCAACAGATCATCTTCTTTAAGAGCAGTTACTTTGGTTTCCATTAAAGACCACAAAAGCTTTAAAATGTAGATATTGTTATTAAGTGTTATACTAATTTATTCAGAAAGGATGCTCCATTTACCTACCTATTTCCTTAGCAGGAATTTCCTGATACACTGCTTCAACTTAAAAAAGGATTGAGACACCTTTTCTCCCCTTTCATTAGCAAACTTCCCACTCCTTAGTGTGACTACAATTTACTACTGTAAATACAGGTACCAGCAAATATCTTCCATAAATCCTAGACTTTGGGCATTATTTCCTCAAAGGCTGGTAACTTAGTCATAATAATTTAAAAAGTAATTTAATTCAAACCTTTTATTTATTCCCTTTAATGATTCGGTTTTAATCCCTAATGGCTATTGAGACTATTTTATTTAAGGACTGGTTGGTCTCTGATTTTACTGTCAGTTAGCCCATCTAGTGTCCTTTTCCCCTCTCCACCCTTACAGTACTATTAATACATACATTGATTTCACAAAAATCTTTAGGTAACATCATATTAAATCACTAGGGATTTCATTGAGATTGATTTCTGGAGAGAGAAAAAGAACCCAGATGAATGCTTTTCCTGAGCAGAAGCCTCCAATGTGCTTTGTTTCCCTGCCTGAGGGACCTGGCCACAGAAGCACATGGTGACCTTGACCTGACAGTGTGCAATGGTGTGGTAGAAAAACTTGAAGCATGAGGCCTTGAGAAAGAAGTTGAGGTTATTGCATCAGGGTCTTAAACAGGACATATATCCACTAACTAACAAACAAACAAAAAAAATAGTCTATAAAGTCATCCTTGAGAAAATAAAGAAACTTGGTTTCAATTCATGGAAAACAGGTGATTTTCAAATGTCATCTCACCTTGGAGACTGCCTGGGGAGCTCTCTGTTATTTATTCTATGCACAGGTTCCGTTCTCATTGCTGAAACTTTCAACACCAAAACTAAAAAGACTTAAGTAGGGGAAATCATGATGTGACTCAGTAATTCAAACACTTGTGTGATTCTGAAGTCTTCCTCAGACATCTTTGAATACAGGCTGATGACTGGCATCTTCATGGAAAGACCCTAATTTCAGATGCTTCCAACCTTGTGACATGTTAACTGCTTGGCTGGAATCTCTTAACCTCTCTTGTTGAACATTTCCTTCTTTCCCATCTCTCTTCTTGCACTGCCCAGTGGTGAAAGATGCCTCCATGTGCTTCATCATGATGTAGTAGCTATGGGGAGGCTGCAGGTAAAGGATGTAACAAAACTCACATGCCAGCTGGCCAGCTAGGTCAATTGTAAAGAGCTGTAAGTAGAAGTACATGGGCAACGGCCAAAGAATTGGTGTTAGAGTCAGAAAGATCTGGAAGGAAGGAATGAAAGAGGGAGAAACTGGAGGGGGCACAGGGGCTGGACTTGGTAGATCCACATGACTGGAGCAAGAAGCCTATAAGCATTAGTGGAAAAGTGAGACCAGAAAAAGAATGAGCCACACTGAGAAAAGATGACAGGACTCTGATCACCTGTAATGGTAGAGAGGGGCATGAGTTCTGGTACTTATGGAAAACAGAGAGGCAGAACCACAGGCAAACTGCTGGGACAAAATAGTAGTACTGGAATGGCATTAGTCGTGATTAAGGAAAGGAGGCACGGATATTTCTGTCATCACCCTAACCTGTTGGTGGAGACAAGTGACCTATCTCCAAAACAAGGTAACTATTGCCATTAAGTTACTCTGTGTGAGCTAATTCGTCCATCTGAAAACTGGGGCTTGTTACTAGAGCTGTGCTATCATGCTGATATAAAGATACCCCTTATCTGCTGGCATTAGCTTAGCACTCCATACAAACAAATGTATGTCCAAAACTGTTAGAGCACACCCCCTTCCAAAGCCTAGAACAGAACTGAAGGATCATTCTTCTCTTCTAGCAAGGTGTATTTGTGTCAGTCAATATAACTCATCTCTCATATAGATCCATTTGCTAAACATCCAATCTTGTGTCTCCAAGATGAGGTACAGCAACAATTCTATTCTTAAAGTTGATCGGTTTGATGTTGATTAAAGCTGTGTTTTAAAGATCAAAAGTGCAATCAAAGTATCACATGCTTTGAAAATGAAGCATGAGACGCATTAAGCATCCAAATCCTTTTGACAATTCTGACCTTAATTTTGTAGGGAATCACAGATTATCTAATTTTATGAAGCAGTTACCCGCTATAGTGATAACATACCACCATCATTCATGAACATATTAGATAATTTCATGTTTCACGCTGGATCTGCCTGTAGAGTGTTGAATAAGGTCTGATCTCAAATAAGAAGGAAGAAAGAAGGAATATGGAGTAACTATCCCTTTATTAAATAAGGCAGGATTTCCCAAAGAGGGAAAAAACAATAGCTACACAATCATGTAATTAAAAGCGGTATGACAATGTGGATACTTCAAAAAAGCAGAATGAAATTTGTACAGGAAGCCTTTGTTTTTACATTCCTCACATTTTAAGCATCTGACTTTGCAATTCTCATCACTGTTTTGGTATGGTTTCTCCCTGTAGGCAACTCTATTTTAATTACATAAAGAGCTTATTGCATAAACTAGTTAAGCAGTTTCACAGTTTTGAAAGTTCTGTTTTTCATATACAATTACTTTTAAATTATTTTGACTGTCCTTTTTATCTTCACTATGTATTTCTGATTCCTTTGTAAGGATTTTTATATTATGATAAAATAATTAATTGTTTTCATTATTGTTATGGAAATCTTATCAGAATGCTTCACAGTTCATTAAATTACATAATGCATTAAGTAGGTGGAATCAAATTAATGGAAAAATAGACTTCTAACATTTTATTAAAATAACACCTTTCGTTCAAGAAAGAGCCAACTGATATAAAAGAATTGTAAATGAGATTTGTTGTTGAATACAATGCTTTTAGGAATTTCTGTGCACAACAGTCCAACTTTCTGCCTAAGGGTAAAGTGAGTCTCCAAGAGAAGGAATTTTTTTATACACCATTTCAAGAACTGTAAAAGTATTTTGGAATAAAATAATAACCACTGCATGTTTAGCCATTCACATTGCAAAGCATGTCTCTTCAGTCTTACATTCTCTAGTAAAAACTTAACGCTTCTTATTTGTTTGTTTATATCTCCCTACTCTTCCTGAGAAAAACCTTACAAAATCAAGTAGTACGAGATGTAAACAATTTTCCTTCTGAGGGAAAAGGAACAGAGTGAATTGTATCTGCTGTTTCATACACTATTGTCAAGGTTTAGCCAAAACTTGGTGGGGTGATGGATAAAATGGTGAAAGATACGAAACAAGAACTTTCTTGATTGGAATATGGTTTTCACTATACTTAAGAGTATTTCATGCAGCCTGTACTACATATGCATTCACACTTAAATGTTTACTAGCACTAAGTGTCATTCAATATTGCAGAAATTCCATTACAATCAGGGCACAACACCTGAAATACAAAGCTGTCCAGTGTAAACAAATACACAGAAATATTGACCTTAACTCAATACAATCTTTCCTACATTACATTAAGTCTCCTCTTAATAACTAATGTCCATTTGAAGAAGTATATTCCAGCTATGAGCACCAGCATATTCTGGACAAATGTGTTCATTTAGTTTTATGAATAAATTCATTAGTTTTTCTTATGAAATAGACCATCACGGTCTTATATTTCCTTTTTCTTTCCTGCCTTTTCAATACATGTGCATACATGCACCTCATTTATGTGTTAGATTTGCTCATCTGAAATCTCTAAGCTCCAAAATGGACTATTTCTATTTTCAACTGTATTTTCTTTTACTATAATGCCAGTAATTCACTAGAGTAATCTACTCGGTTCTTCTGTTGACAGCTGTCCTCAAAGTTGCCAGTCACTCCTACACATTTCTCAGCATTCTGGTTAGTGTATGTCCAGGAGGTACTTACTAACAAAGTAGATCCCAGTAGTTATTATGAACTATAACACTGAAATAGAGCTTTAATTTTAATTAATACACAGAATTAAAACTTGTATGAACTTCTCCCTATCTTTGTATTTCCAGTTTCAAAGGTCAAAATTACCCTTACAACCAGGAATTTTCAGAAATCTCTCAAGGCTTCTTCTAGGGATAGTGTGACTTCTCCATGTCAGTTGACAATATGATGATCTCCCCTGTGCTCTCTGACAACAGAGTAAGAAGAATTCAGTCAAACATACAGTCACTCAAGCATTTCTTGCCATAAATCTTATTAACATTCATTGTGCCTGGCTTTCTGCAATGCCCAATCTGAAATTAAATCAAACAAAAACTTATAGACAAGGTACGGAGTCTCCGCATCCTGTGCATTTTTGCATTTTAATAGGCAAGGGAGCAATGCCTTTGCAACAATACCAGACAAACCTACAGGGGAAAGGAGAATGAAAATGTTGTTTTCTCAGGAATAGTAGGCTTTATCGGGAAACTGAATGATGACAAGGAAAACAACAAAATTCTGACATTGAAAACTATGTTGCTGAGAAGCTATGTTACAATAGCATGTACGTGCATATTCAGGTAAGGGGATAAGGGAGATTACACAGGAGGCTATTAAGTCCTTTGCCTATAAAATAGCCCTCAAGGAACACTTTTGTTTCTTATCACATCTGCAATTACTTGTATTGGTATTTCTCACTCATCATTTTGTCTCTTGCTCTGTGCTACTTTTGACACAGGCAATAATTTCCCAAGTTCAGACCATGGTTCATTATGACCCTCCTTCACAAAAAAACTCTATTTCTGCTATGAATAATATAGCAAATAATTACCTAATGTTACTGCCAATTTAGAGGTAATTGATCAAAATTGAAGCATTGTTGTTCACTCGTCTTCCAACTCTACTATTTTTTAATCACTTCCTACTACTAGGCTATGCATAACAACAACTGGACATAACCTTGTATTTGTTGCTCTTCCTGTGGGTGTGGACATGTTGCATGTTGGTTCATGATGTAGAAGGTCAACAGCACTCCACGTTTCTGAGGTCACCGGAAGCCTTTCTTACTCACTGCAGTCTATGCACCAGTCTTCTCTGACGCATTCTGCTCGTATCTCCACTGAAGTTTGTATTGTCTATTAAGGGCTTGAACTAAACCTGACTGAAGAAAATTAAAATGGGAGTGCTTTCTTTCATTTGACTGCAAACCATAGGAAATGAAAACTGAAATACAGCTGAGAGGACTAGAGCCAACATAGGAAATAAGTACCTAAAAAATCCCTTTTGATCTGAGCATCTTGGGATGCAAGAGGAGGAATTCAAAGTTTCTGGATGTTGATCGTGCTTATGAGTTAGGTGTGAAGATTCCCAGAGGGACCAAGTCTGTGAAGCACAGAGAGGCACCCTGGAGCTTTAACATGTAAAACTAAGACTGTAAAGTCAGTGTAAATCACATTGAAGACCAATTTTCAACATGGGTGCCTGAGGTCCTGTGTTAGTCATCAAAGTCCCTTGTTAAGAGTTGAAATCATTTTGGATACTTCACTTAGAAGTTGCTTAGGCTTTGATAAAAAAATGAAATCATAGCATTTGCTTAAATGTAGAGAAGGTTTTTTGTTGCCTTACATTTTAATGATAGTCTGCCTCATTCTAGCTTGCCATACATTTACAGTTCAGCATGACTGAACTTTAGACATTTTCTAGCTTCAAAGCAATTTTTTTCTGTATAAATGAGTTCTTTTTCAAACAAGTTTAATTCTTGACAAGGGCAACTGCCAATTTCCCTGTTCATAACCCTGCCATTTTTACTGAATTACTCTTTAGTCTAGTTTTTTTTTTCCTGAGTTGAACTACCTCTATTAATTTACTAATTAAGTACATGTCAGATTAGGATTGCCACTTAAATGTTAATGTATTTGTTTGATCAAAATGAATTGCATTGTGTCATCTGAATAATGATGTTTCATAATTGGAAAATGTAAGATGATAGCTCAAATCCACCTCTGGGCCTTTATCACACAGGTTAACAATTTTCCATTTTAGATAGCTGAAGGGAATGGAGAGAATCCATAAACATTTGAATTTATGAGCATGGTTTGCCCAAGATGCTGTTCAGGAACTTGACTGTTTCACATTAACCATCAAATATCAGGCGACTCAGTGTTGAATTATTTCAAGGTCTGATGCACAGCACAATCTCTCACAGCCATACCAATGTTATTGATAAACTACAGAAACTTTTCAGCTTGTTTGTAAACATTTTACATAAAATTTCTCTCTGACATGAGATGGTTCAATAACAACCAGTAAAATCTCATAGCATTTGTTTGCTTGACTTGCATTTTCATAAGTGATAATCATGTATAGTCCATATACAAGGAATACATTGAACAACACAGTATAAGAGTTCCAGATCTAAGTTTCTACTTAAAAATAATATGTATTTCTCAACTTCAGAATTTCAGGATAGACTTCAAGGACGTCAGCAGAGCCAACTGAAGACTCTGTTGTTGGGAGAGAACGGTTTATATTACTCTTGCTGGTTTAACTCCAAAGCCAAGTTAAGTATCAGAGAAATTTACCTTACCATTCCATTACTGATAATATTAGCAGATACAATCAGGTAATAACAGAACCTCAATCTCTATCTCAGTTGCTTCTCTTATTAACTGGCAACCCCCTCTACTTCCTTCTACAGTGTTTTTATGTGTTGATAACACAAAACTCAAGTTTGTAACACAAAATTTTTTATTATCACCGGGTAATTCCAGTGAAAGACTAAGGACTATAATCTAACACATGGCAGAGTGTGAAGCATAAAGGAAATCCAACTTTTAGCAAATCTCTGGCAAGCACTGTACCTTGGGATGGAGGAAACTCCTAGAATTACAAGTGTCACAGGAAGGCAGGTAGATAAAGAATCACAGTATCACGAAAAAAAGAGGTTGGAAAGGGTGTTTGGAAGTCATCTACAGTAACCTCTTGCTTCAAGCCAGTTTAACTGAAAAATTAAAGAGGCCTTGTCCAGTCATGTTTTGAAAATTTCCATGGAGGTGGATCCCACAGGCTGTCCGGGAAGCACATCCCAGTGGCTTAACCACCCTCACAGAGAGGAATTTTTCCAGCGCGCAATTAAAATTTCCCTTGCTGCAACTTATGCTCATTGTATCTGGCTGTCTCACTGTCATGAAGAGCGCTGCTCAAGAGCCATCACTGTGTATCTCCCTCCCACAACCCCACAGCAGGAGTTTTTAAAAATCTAAGTTGAAACAAGTGACTGTCTTTACTTGGGGTTTTGGTGATGTTTGGATTTTCAGCATACCTTATCCATCAACTCCAAGTTGCATATGCCTTTGAAAGAGGTGGCAGCTAAGGAGAGTACAAACAGGAGACTACAAACTTGACCAAATCTTTTATTCTAATCAGTTACTGACAGAGACATGATGTTGAATTAGTATTGCTACTCCTGTATTTGTATGTTCTTCCTTTTCTATATTTGAAACATCTCTAATTCAACTCAGAGCAGCTGTTCACAATTTGTACTTGCATTTGAAGTTTGCTGTATCTGTTTCAGACCTGGAAATGCTTGAGCATCCATAAGTTTGTACACATTTCACAACAGTATTAGCTGATTTGATCAAAGACATTACCTCCACTTAAAACTCTGCATGTTATACATCCTTACTTTATCACAGTCACAGTAATACTATTTCTACCTTAATTCTGAAGATGGCTTGACAAACATTTCATTAATTCTACACATAAGTTAACAACTTCACACTGATTGTAAAGCACCAAACTGATGTGAAAGTATTTGCTAAGCTCATATGTGAACTTCAGCATTTGCTTTTTATTTTTTGCAGGCAATAAATGATCCCTAATCATAGGCCATTTATGTTTTCTGGACAGGTATGTGGACAGTTAAGAAAATCTTGTTTATGAAGAGGAAATATTTTCAGACTTTATTTACAGCTTATAGTTCCTTGGTTATATCTTCATTGACAGTTCATGAATTTACACAGAAGAGAATAAGCCTGCCATTTCCTAAGTGCTGTATCAAGGCTTATTGTTGATACTTTGGAACAATAATATAACTTTCTATGCTGCCAAGGCTTTTACATTATTTCATTATTTTATATAGAATCATAGAATTGTTTCAGTTGGAAAAAGCCTTTAAGAATATCAAGTCCAACTACTACGTCACACTGCCAAGCCCACCACTAATCCATGTTCCTCAGAACCTCATCTATATAGCTTTGCAATATCTCCAGGGATAGGGACTCCACCACTTCCCTGGGCAGCCTATGCCAGTGTTTAACTACACTCTCAGTGAAAAAGTTCTTCTTAATCTACAATCTAAATCTCCCCTGGTGCAACTTGAGGCCATTTCCTCTTGTCACTTTTTACGTGGGAGAACAGACCAATTCCCACCTCACTACAGCCTCCTTTCAGGTAGTTGTAGAAAGTGATGATATCTCTCTTCAGTCTTCGTTTCTCTAGACTAAAAAAAACCCAGCTCCTTCAGCTGTTCCTCCTCAGATTTGTTCTCTACATCCTTCATCACCTTTGTTGCCCATCTTTAGACATGCTCCAGCACCTCAATGTCTTTCTTGTAGTGAGGAGACCAAAACTGAACATAGTACTTGACGTGGTTGCTTTATTCTCTGGCTTCTTTCTGCCTTCTACATCTGCCAGTATTATTATTGGTGGCAAAAGTCTTTCCAAACACACTGGGAAACCTTTAATCCCTCCCAAATTTTAGTATAAGTAAGAGGTTACAAGAAAGATGGGCTTGGGTTTATAAAGTTTGTTAGGACCACAAGCACTATGTGAACATTGAAAGCTTCAAGCATCCACCATAACCAGCAATGGGAGCGAAACTAGCTTCAGGCACTTCTGGGATTGGAAGGAGACAAAGACTTTTAATCCTTTTGCCAACCTCACCTCCAAGCAGAGAGGTGAATACTAGGCCAAAAGCTGGTCCTTGTAAGTGCCAACACAGGCTTGTTAAAGGCATTATAGCTTTGAAAAGAAACCATGTGCAAATCAAGCAATAATTCATTTCCTCTATTTCATTTTTCTCTATTTCAATTTTCTCTTTCATTTATTTACAGGGCTCACCTTACTTCTTAGTCAGAAGCAATGTAGGAACTGTGAATATTTCCTGTGACTAGAAGATCCTTATGGCTATGTAGTGAGCATCTACATGAACCCAGTGTACTTGTTTCACATCCCTGGCCATGGACTAATGCAGGATTTAGATCTGCAGTTCATTAAAAAAATTAAGATCAAATGTCAGCAGACAGCTCATCATTCCACAGAGGAATCATTGTCTCTTTCTATGGAGAGTTGAAGACTCATGGAATATGGAAACATAGCTTAAGCATGAAGAGATATTTCCCGTTACTAATGTAGCAACAGTAAATTGTCTGATGTATTGAAAATCTTGGTTAAACTGGTGATTCTAGGTCAAAAGCTAGCTTTTAATAGTTTGATTCTTACCTATACACCATGAAAAGCTGTGTACAATAGTTTCTATAATATTAAAATGTTGATTATACAAAATTCTGTAAGTTTATCTTCTACTATATTAATATAAAATTTTCATTATTGACCTCTGCATTATCCCAAAGTATGTTTGGCTTCAACAGATATACAATATTTATCCTTTATCTCTAAAACCTTAAGCCCTGAGTTTGGATCACAAAATACACAATTAAGATTTTGCCATTCAAACTCCAGCAGTGCACCAACGCTTGGGAAGATATGATCAGAAAGGGAGGTTATACTTAGTAAGGAACATACTTCAGAAAGTTTAGTTTCCTGGAAAAGTGAGCAGGTGGAGAGCAAGATATGAGAGAGGTTTCCAAACAACTGGGGAAACAGATGCAATTATTTTCTTTTTCTTTATTTTCTGGTCAATTTTGTATTACTTCATGCTTGTAGTAGTAATACTACAATGAGTACTATTTCTAAAGAAAGGCAAAGGTGGATGTTAATGTAAGGGCAAGTGAGAAAAGAAAAAAATAAGTACAAGAGTCAGCCTTAAGTGTGTATTTTGAAAGTTACGGCAACCACATAGATACTACCTGGGCAAAAAGATTTCTAAGATCAAAGATGATTCACAAGGACCTAAAAAAAAATCTCAGAAGGCTTCAGACACTATGAAAGTTTTGGTAAGCTTGAGAAAGACACCTAAAAAGACTAAAAGCTAAAAGACTCAACAAGTCATGAAGAAAACAAACTGGGCTACCTGCTGCTAGCTGTGCAGTCATCCTTCCCCAGGGGCAGGGGTGGAACCATTTTTAAGACACACACAGAGGTCTAGGAGGCTCTGAGAAGATCAAGGGGAGCTACCTCTCTGACCCATAGAGAACAAAGATAAATTTGAAGGAAACTGTACTCCTCCTTCTCTTTTATACAATGGCCATCACATGCTTCGAAGGAATAGCAGAACAGCTATATGAAGTTAGAGCAAACTGTCACCCTGTATCTGCCCTTCAATGACTAGCAGTGCATGTAGACATGCAGTGAAGAGGAAACAGGGAGGAACGAAGCATTGGGGTGGAGAATACTTTGCCATCCTCCATCAGTTTGGAACTTCTTGTCTCAGTGCCTCCTGAGCCAGAGGTGTTGCCTTCATATTAGAACAGACCTCAGAGGATTTTACCTCTCTGTAGTCAGCCCTGTTTTACAGCAGTTTCCTTTGTCCTCAAAGGAAACTCTCATATTTTCTTCACAATTTAACTTCCTGAAGTAATTTCAGTAGTTTTGCACAAGGCTTTGACACAGTACCTGATCTAGGTCAAAAATCTACCACTTAGTATGCAGCATATATACCAAGGCCACCATATATGGGTTAGGAATCTTTCCTCAGTAAAAAGATAATGACTTTAATTCTTTGTAGTTCAACTACTGGACATTTCATGATAAAAGCTGTGAGGCTGATTGGTAAGGTAATTGGTGTCTGGACATTGACAAGTATTCACATGTGACAAAATTAATGTATCCCCGATTTAAGAATATGATATGAAATAGAGTAGGTTATGATTATTTAATTTGAAAAAAAAAATTGAGAGCCAGACATCTCCTTGTCTATATGAATTTGTACTTTTCTGTGTCATTTTTCTCTCTGCTACTTTGTGAAAGGTGAGAGTCTCATATAAGTATTCATCAAGCTTTGTATAAATGCAGTGCAGCTCCTTTTATACCCATATCTATAGCAGCACATTTCCTCTAAGATTACTGTGTGAAGTCCCTGCATCTATGGTTTGACTGAGATGGCCTTTGGTGTGTAAATAGTATGAATCTTCAGGACTGTACTTTCTTCAGCTGTTTAAAATCTAATAAAGCTCAACTCCAAGATGTCATGAATTGTACAAACATCCACTGCTTCCAAATCAATATCCTCTTTAGTAAATCTAAATTAAATCTTAGTAGGCATGCAGTAGGAATATAACATTCATATAAATATTTATCCTTAACAATTATTCACATAATAAACTTGTGGACTCACGTCATTGTATATGTGATAACAATATTTTATCTTCTGCTTGCATTCAGATAGACTCATACATGGCAAGATTGATCTGTTAATACACAAAAAAGTCTCACAACTAGCAACTAGAAACTGACAGAAGTCACAGAGATGATCATCCATCAGCACCATCATCTGAGAATGCACGTCACTTAAGACAATCAGTGTTCCATCACATTACATTCTCAGGGTGGTGGTGTCAAAAAATATGGAATTGATTCTTTTTTCCCTCAAACATGCTATGTCCACAACAAAGACTTTTTGGTAGTTTTAGGGTTGTGTGAATCAGTGGGATTTCAAGTAAAATGATTCCAACTGATAGAATACTTCAGCCACTCCTGTCTTATGTTACATTTCCAACAGCAAAAGGAAGATCTGTTCAGGCAAATGAGATCCTGGCCAGTTTCCATTCCCCTCAGACTGCTACAGCTTCACAAGCATAGGAGCAAGGACGCTGAAGAATATATCCCTGCTTCATCCTTTTAGAACACAGTTTAATGTCTACTGTTTAAGAATTTGACTTACCGCTTCTGGAGCTTGTTCATGTCATCTGCATCCACGGACTCCTGTGGCTGCAAGACCCAGAAGCTGACCACCTGCAGAGGAAAAACATTCATTTTGACTGTGGATAACTGCCTTCCAAAACCGCTACTCAGGCTTGGTTTTCTGATATGTCTGGTCTGTTATAGCTACAACACAGTTTCAGTTGATAAACTCAGGCACCCCCAACTGAGTGGAAGACTCTCCAACAGCATTTGCCATCCCCTTTTCCTATCTGCTATGCAAAGGCTTTCTCACTATTTAGAAAGATCTGTTTTAAGTTTCTTTCATCTCTTCTCATCACTCTGTTTATGCATTGACTTTAAAGTTGGCGCAGTGTATGGGCTATTTAGAGAGTGCATCATTCTCCTTAGCAACAGCAGCAATAATGCCTTATTATTGCTGATATTATTGTTGCTGGTTTATACTCTATTGTTTATACTCTGTTGCATGTGTGAGTGGGTGTTTCTTAAGATCTCAGTATTAGATTGGATTCTCACTGAGGCAGTCACTGCTTAGTGGAAAAAAAATCCTTTTCTTGTACAGATACTAATGTGGCAAAAAAACTCCATGGTCCTTCTTCACTGCAGATTTCCTGATTTAGCAAGCTCTTAGTGACCTCACTACCACTTTTTGCTTACACTAACCAGTACTCAATCCCTGACTCCACTAAAAGAATGCCCCAGTAAAACTTGTAAATTTTATGTACTAAAAGTCTAACCCATTCAGTCAAGGTCAAAAGTGCTTTTGTGATCACCCATCTAAATCACCCATTCAAAAATATTTTCAGAAAATTGATCTGCTCTTTTAAAATTTTACTTGATCCTACCTCTACATGGATGACTTTCCAGGGAAACACATTCTCCTTCCTGACCTTTACATGGAATAAAAAAATGCTGCTTCCTAACTAATAATAAATTGCTAAGTGTATTTTAAAACCTTGGTTGGTTTTAAAGCAATCTTTTTCTCCCTTTACCAACAGGTCAAAAAACCTGGGAAATCAAAACCAGGGAAAATCTTTTTTGGGTGTGAGAAGAAACTCTTAATTTAATCCAGGTGATCCTATGCCTGTAAAGGGTTCTCCAATCGATGCCAACTATTTCAGATCATGGAATGTACAAGAAGAATTAGCTGTACAGAAAAAGTCATTACCTGGTGGCCACCAGACTTACACATACTTATACACTTGTATAGATATTGCATATTCTTACGTTTTTCATTTTCCCTCAATGAACTGTCATCAAAAAGCCACAGTAAAACCGTGCTTAGCTTCCGAAGTAGGAGATATGTTATCCTTACTACTGGGCAGTAAAGGGTAGGAAAAATTTTGTGCTTAAAGCCAGACTAGATGAACTATTAGTGATAAAGCATAACTATCAGGGTTACACTGCCTTGTCTTAAATAGCTAATGAAAAAACTTCCTTCAGTTATGCACCACAGAGTGTGATATGAACAAAGCCTATAAAAAGTTTTCCATTGATTGCTGTTAGTTTAAAATAACAAAACTCAGCGTACTTAAGCCTCCTGTGTGTGGCAGTTGCAAGATCCTACAGAGAAGATGAGCGTGTTTTGGAAGAGCTTCTCAGAGCAGGCTTTCAAATGTGTGACTGACACATAGGGGTTCCAGCTTGCCCACTACCCAGGATGATGCTGGCTGCAGGAAGGCACAGCTGGTGCCACACCCTGGATGGCAGGGCTCTGCCTTCGGGCCCATCCCTCTAACCTGAGATCTCACGAGGAACAAAAGAGCATTTTAAAGTAAGTGAGCTACAGAAAAGGGGCTCATCCGCATCAGCCAATTTAAAGGACCCAAACAGGCATCAGTGCCTTGCGTGACTCGCTCCCCTGCTGTTAACCGGGAAACTGTGACTCGAGGCAGAGGGGATTACTTCTTCTTCCAGCCAACATCAGCTTTGTGTCCCACGCGCACATGCCGCTTACAGGAGGCCCCCGCGGGGCCGTCGACGAGCGCTGCTCGGGCCGGCCCCTACTCCACGGGAGCGCAGCCCGTCCCGGCGCGCAGGGGAGGGGAGGGCAGGGCACGGCGGGGCAGGGCTGGCCGGGATGGGGCGGGGGGACCCCGGCGCGCCCCAGGGAAGGCACTGCCCTTCGCTCCACGGGGAGGGCCGGGCTTCCCCAGTTCAGACAAGTCCTCGCCCCGCTCCAGCGGCGGCGGGCTTGGTGCGACACCGTCCTGACATGTTGTAGCCGGTTTCCACACCCACCGCGGCTNCGGCGAGCGGCAGGGAAGGGAAGGGAAGAGAAGGAGCGTCGGCAGGGCTGGGCTGGGGCTCGGAGCCGCACGCCGCGCTGCCTCCTGCCGCCGCCGCCGTGTGCGGGACGCGGGTCCCGCGGGGGCGCGGGACGAGGGGACCCGTCCGCGGGTGACCCACGCGCGGTGGCCTCGATGCCGAGCACGTGGCGGGGCGCGCGGAGCTCCGGGCCGGCTGCTTCCTCCTTTCTGCCCGAAAAGTTAAACTTTCTGGTTTAAAATTTAAAAAAAAAAAAAAAAAAAAGAAGGAAAGAAGGATGCAGAAGGNCGCAGCCCGTCCCGGCGCGCAGGGGAGGGGAGGGCAGGGCACGGCGGGGCAGGGCTGGCCGGGATGGGGCGGGGGGACCCCGGCGCGCCCCAGGGAAGGCACTGCCCTTCGCTCCACGGGGAGGGCCGGGCTTCCCCAGTTCAGACAAGTCCTCGCCCCGCTCCAGCGGCGGCGGGCTTGGTGCGACACCGTCCTGACATGTTGTAGCCGGTTTCCACACCCACCGCGGCTGAGAGCGACGGGAAGTACCTGCGATGAGCCCTGCGCCGCCGCCTTGACTAAGTCGCCGTCTCGATCGCAGCAGCCGGGACGAGCCGCACCGCCCGCTCCCGGAGGTAAGACCACCACGGCGGGGCTCAGCGGGGCTCGCTTCAGCCTCCCACGGGACGGCTCGGGGAAAAGGGCAGCCGACCCGTGAGCGGCGCGCTGGGTGCGGAGCCGCGGGGCGTTTGAAGCGGCGGCGCGGGGAATCGCGAAATGGAGGCGGCGGCTCCGGCCACGGGCACCTGAAGGAAGCCGGCGGCGAGCGGCGAGGAAGGGAAGGGAAGAGAAGGAGCGTCGGCAGGGCTGGGCTGGGGCTCGGAGCCGCACGCCGCGCTGCCTCGCGCCGCCGCCGNGCTGCTTCCTCCTTTCTGCCCGAAAAGTTAAACTTTCTGGTTTAAAATTTAAAAAAAAAAAAAAAAAAAAGAAGGAAAGAAGGATGAAGAAGGCAGCAGGAGTGCTTGCGGTGTTGTTTTTCGCTTGAGTTTGATACCCTTTTTGTCTACGGAAAACACTATAATTTCTTTAATAATTAAATAATTGCCCATCACTGCTTACTGTAGGTAATTGTTATTTGTTTGTGATACAATTCCTTAATAGAAGGGGTGGTGGAAGGCAGCTGTCGTAAAACGCCTGTTCTGTCATACCAGGCCCTTAAGCGGTGGGGAGGCTCCTCAGCAGAGCCACGGGTCAGAGGTGCTCAGGTGAGTGCCCCAAATAGCAAAACCCACCTGGACAAGTTCCTGTGTGACCTACTCTAGGTGGTCCTGCTCTGGCAGGGGGGTTGGACTAGATGATCTTTCGAGGTTCCTTCCGACCCTCTAAGATTCTACGAATCTGTAGAAACAGTACCGAAGAGAGAAGCCTGCAACAAGATATTCCCGTGGCTTACATTTTCTTTCACTGAAACTTTATGCAGAAGCTTTCAAAGCAATCACATTTCCCTTGGAAAACAGATGAGGACGCCTTTAAGGAGGAGAGCACCATCCATAGCCAGGCCCTTGCCGAAGACTGTCTGTTTGAGCCAGAGGTTAGAGCTACTACCCAAAGCTGCTGAATAGGAAATTTTTAAAATCCCATTAGAAAGGCAGGGAAGTTGCTTGTCCACTGGCCTGGAGGACTGTGCTCCTGGAACCACCACAGAATGTTGCATCATTTTCTTTAGTGGGCATTTGTCATCTGCTGCTTTTGTGGAAGCTGGGATACTCTCTGTGTCTTTCTGCAAAAAGGCACATCTACTTCTCTTTCAAAGAAGAAACTCTCGTCTTGCTAAGTTCCTGACAACGGCACTGGAAAGGTCTGAGCATGTTGTTAATGGAAGGACAAGATGACCACCACATGAGGATTCAGAACTTGTGTTTTTCAGCAAAAGATTGGGGGTTAGAAGTGGCACTGGAGTTTAAATTCAATTCAAGCCCATTATTGGCACTTAATAAAAAAGTTTTAAGTTATAGATCTGAAGCAGAAGGGAGTACTGATATGCTGTACTGGTATTGACAGCAAAGGCTGTTTCTGAGAGGATGAACAACAGGTTTCCTGGTGCTATTAAAATTTATAATCATGTATGTTAAGTCTGATAAGACCCTGGAAGCCTTTAGAGATGGGCACAACCTTACTAATAGCCTTGTTGACCCGAGGAGGATATTTGAAGAATCAAGTTGATTATTCAGAAATCATTATATACAAATGAGGAAAGCACCAGAAAGTTTATTTTAAATTTTTGTCTAAACCTTTGTCTCTCTATCCAAAATTATATTGATCTCATAGGTATATTTCTTACAAAATAGCTACCTTCTAACGAGGAAAATAACTCTGCCAAGACATCTAGAGCTTCTGTCAAATGTACCTGAAGCCATCATTTTAATTTGAGAGTTTTCTTTTGTTTCTTCTTATGAATGTATCAAGTACTGATGTCTTTAATTCCAAAAACCAGAATTAGATTTTTTTCCATTTGTCTCATCTGTTCTGTGCTTTATTTCCACACTGGCAGATTTTACATTTACTTTCTTAAATAAATGTGTACTGCTTTAAGCTTCTTTTATAAACAGCACTTGTAAATCAAAGATCAACATCAAAGATGTTCACTTTAAAATATTCTTGTTTGGAAGGTGCTGCACTATGCGTCTCACCTTTCCAAGATCATGGTGTATTTATACCCTGCTTTCAGCAGAAGTCTGAGCATGAGTTCCTGCATTTGACTTATGCTACAATTAATTAGTACATTGTTTTCGATGAAAAGTCAAATAATAGACTATATTATTACCCAAAAAAAAAATCAAAAGAAGCAAATAAAACAAAAAAAACCCACACAGGAGGCAGCAGACATGCAATCAATTTTTTGCCATTTATTAGTTCATGACATTCAATATTTTGTATTGCACAACTTTACATGTTAGTCCTGTTCCCTTATATTATTTTCAAGGGTGAAGAAAAAAGGCGTTTAGATAATTTTGAAAGAAACACATCTTTCTCAACTGTATATATGAGATCAGTGGGAAAATTCCTATTGTAGAAGTATATCCATTCCAAAGTACTGACAAGTTTAGAAGTATCTTTAATTTCCCTTTGTAAAATTGAATTTGATCTTAAATATCATAATAAAACTGAGTGTTTTAGTACACTATTTAGAGAGTTACTTGTCCTGGATGGCCCCACAAGAGGCATGTGTTAGTTTCTCAGTGAAGTCACCTGTATTAGTATTCAGACTCCTGGGAGCAACTCAACCCCACATTTTGTACTTTCGCTAGTTTTTCGTTATTCGACTAAAATGTCTTGAAAACCTGTTCCAGATGATTGGCTGCCCTGGGATGCTGATGCAAAAGTCTTGATTTTACAATGTTGTAAGAGTTTGACCTTTGCATTGGTCTGTCTCATCAGTACCATGTCCTCGGTTCGCCTTACACCACAGGATTTTTTCTGCATCTGGGCAAAGGGAAATGGTGTCACTCCTTTAACGTTTTATTTCTTGTTATGAGAGCAGTGTAGAAATCCTGAACATCTGCACAGGAATACATGTAAATCTGGATCTGGGGAGAGCAGTCAGATCCTTTTTGCTTGATGCTTTCCAGCTCACCACAAAGAACTACTTGAAGCAGCCAGAAACACTCCTTTGCCCCAGGCTCGAAAGCAATCCTATCTGGGAAGATCTGCCTTGCTACTTGGCTGAGGGACAGGATTCACATGGAATTATTTCATCTGACATGCTGATGCCAGTCTCAGATCTGGATTTTTCTTTCTTGGGTCTTTTTTTTTTTTTAACCTCAAACTTCCCAAGTTCCTTCAAAATCTTTATTTAATTGAACGTTTAATTGGACTTCGGAGTATCAGTAGTGTATGGAGATTTTGATTTTCATTCCTTTAGGTTAATGTAGCTAATTTACATTTCCTTTTAAGAAGATTTAAACTGTTCCTACTAGACAGTGGAAAGCAGATGCACTGTTTGCAAAAAATATCTGATGGGTCTTAATGTGAAGAGAGAATTATGTTGTGTTTATATGCCAGTAAGTGAAATCAGAACTCCATATAACTATTCCTTGCTGTTGTAGAGCTGTAATGTTATAACTACATAGGCTTGTAGGGAAACCCAGTGTTAACTGTCAATCTACACTCTTTATATGCTTTTTATAACTATTTCACGTTTGTTGAATGTCTTTCCTACTTCTGCTGTCCTTCTCTTGAGCTTCATGCCCTAGCCCTGAAACATTGCTAACATATAATCTTTCCATTTTACATGGCTGTGCTCATGCTACTCTCATTATTGTTGCACATCCCTCCCCCCACCACCCTTTGTCGGGTTTTTGTAGCTTACCTGCCCAGTGCAGAAATTCATTGAAGTTTAGGTTTTAGGCGAACGGTGGAGTTGCTGGAATCCCTTAGGTTTGCACAAACATGAAGGAAGAAATGCTGGTCCTTTGTCCTCTCTCTACCTTCACACATTGTCACACCAGGAACCAACACTCTCAGCTCTTGTTAAATGAAATAAAAAGATAGTAAGAATTAATTTATAAATCATCAGAAGTAAACAACTTAATGTTTTGGGGAAGAAAAAAAAGAAAAAGGGAAGATTAAAGCAGCCGATCCTTTTGGCAGAAGGAATGAGCAGGGTGGAAACTAGACATCAAATTGCTGATTCAGAGTTTGATCCCAGATGTGGGAGGAGAAATCTTTCTGGAGTTCCTTATAACTCACTGAAATGAGGTAGGCTGGTCCTGCTTGGGAGCATGGATTAGATCAGCATGGGAGAACAGATAAGGAGAAGGACCTGGACTGTAGTTTCAAAGAAGCCAGAGAAAAGCAATATGTTGCAGGGAAAGATTAATGCATCCAGAAGTAGGAAGTAAAATTGATTCTGGAGTGTTTCTCTAAAGACCACACAGTCAGTTGTCACAGAGTTTTGAAACACAACCTAAGGCAGCATATTAAAATGTGTATTGGATATGTATTGATGTTACTGGTACAGATCTGGAGTGTATTATGAGCTCTGCTGTAGCTTTTAATGTAAGAACTTCATCAAGTTACTTAATTATGTGTTTACATTTGCCTTACGTAAAGGGAATTCCTTATGTAGCTCATCAATATTCATTTGGTGGTATTAATCCCTGGGCATTTTCAAAACATTATT
The DNA here is from genome assembly GCA_013401255.1 of Urocolius indicus. Classification (NCBI taxonomy): domain Eukaryota; kingdom Metazoa; phylum Chordata; class Aves; order Coliiformes; family Coliidae; genus Urocolius; species Urocolius indicus. Next base: position 743,716 of record WBNH01003218.1, on the reverse strand, counting down.
AAATTCTTGGAAGGTGTTAGAAGAACTTATAGCAACATTACTAGAAACATCTTTTGAATAAAATCTGTATGCGTGTCATAGATCTCTAGAAATATTCTGATTCCTTTCTTGCTTTTCTCTCTTTACAGATACATGTTTGTCAACTCATGAATGGAAGCTTAGGAGACTTTATACAAAATATATGTGAAAATGGAAACTTCATCTCTGCTATCATCCTTACATGATGAATGCAGATCAGACAACTATATTGAACCTCATTACAAGGAATGGTACCGCGTAGCTATTGATGCTCTAATTGAAGGAGGTTTAGAAGCCTACAAAGAATTTCTTTCCAAAGAGAGATGCTCAGAGTTTCTAGCGGATGCAGAAATTGATTATATTTTGAACAATGTTCACAAATTTCCCCAAAACACAATTTATTCCTCTAACCATGCCATTGATGACACTTCTTCCTCGGGAACCTACTGGCCCATTGAATCAGATGTGGAAGCTCCAAATCTTGACTTAGGTTGGCCCTACTTGATGCCTGGAATTTCTGGTGGCACGAATATTGATCTGCTTTTTCATCCACCACGAGCACAGCCTTATACCATAAAGGAAACTATTCGGAAGATGATACGAGATGCAAGAAAGGTAATAATGAAAAACATTTTTTTCTTTTTTTAAAAAGTGGCAGTAATCTAGTTAGTGTTTTACTAGAGTTTTCTTTTTTTTTCCTTCTGGCAGGAAAAAACAGTCTGGCTGCTAACAGTTCAACCAGAAAGATTTTCCCAGGCTAGAGATTGATCCCTTGATGTCACATGCAACAATGTTATTAACCTTATTTACAAGGGATCAGGGATTAATTGGAGGGATTAATGAAGCATAATTACCATATTACTGCAAAGCTGACCAGTCCATGACAAATTTGTAGATAATCAGCACACCTTTTGTTTGAGCTTAGTTGAATATACTTCAAGTGAGACAATTCTGTCTTAACTTCAGAATATATCCTAAGGTTTCTCTATTCTATCAGTGGGAACTTGCAGTGGAAAATAACACTTTGATGTACATCTGACTTGTGTACCTTGAGGATCTCAGGTTTTGTGATTTTGCGTGCCAGCTGTCCTTGCAGAAATCAGTCAGAAAGTACTAAATGGAGATCAGATGAAAAAAAGAAGGCAACAAGGAAATAGATTTTAGTTGGGTATTTTGCCTTCATTTCTGACTAATGACTAACTTATAAGAAATTTGGACACTTCAAATTTCCTTGTCTCCACTTAGGGACACTTAGGTCTTGAGTTTCCCAAAACACACCTATCTTACACCTCAGTGATGGTATGTACAAACAACCTTTTGCTTTCCAGTATCAATTTTTCAAAAACACCAAAAAATGTATTAGTATGCAGATCTGTTTGATCTGGGGCCATGTTAACTCTTTAAACATATATGACAAGGTTTCAGAAGTACTGCTAGCAAATATACCATGCTCCCCTTTCTTCTGTGTGAAATAAATTGGGTTATTTGTCACTCTACAGGCTTTAAATTGGTAGAATGGGCTCTAGCTTGAGTACATCAGTAGCTACACTTCAGTGTCTGAAATGTGCATGTAATCATATACAATAGGAATATACTGAAAAGGGCGGGGAAGGGAAGGACAATGTCTTTCTACAATGTCTCTCCTCTATTTAGATAAAGTATATAATTTGTTGCCATAATAGATTTATCACTAGGTCTTTTAACCTGCAGTTTATAGTCTAGAATGACTGTATTCTCAGGGAGGAGAATTAATTACTTCTCTTCCTCTTTGTCCCTTTCAGAGTGAGATTTAGTGTTTTCTGCTTTAGTATGTAGTGAGTCTTGACCACGATTTGACCAAGATACTCCTCGATCATTTTAAACTGCAGTTCCTGAGCTACCAATGTACCCACTGCAAGGGAAACCACAAAAACACTCTTAGCTCTGTTGCCAAGACTAGTTTGGTTTTGCCACAAGGTCTTGAAATGCCATAAAGAAAGGCTGTTTCCCATTAGTTGCCGTGCTTTTCTGTCTTCTTGTCTGACTACATGCAGTCCAGGCCCTTTCTGGCTCCTCTATTAGCTGATGGTGCTGCTTTGTAAAACACTTTTTCGAGCAGTATGCCTCATTTGAATGCAGCTATGGAGAAAAGTTAGGTGTTATTCTTACCCCTCTTTGGAAAAAGGTCGAGTGCACAGTATATTGACTTTCTGATGTGCTTCTGGTGCTTCCACTTTAGAAAGGATGTTACGTATGTAACACTGTCAAACCTGACAGCTGAAAGGTTTGTTTAGTTGATCAGCATAACCTCAACAGCAGCAAGTGTAACACTTTTGATACAGTGATGATATGGGTTGGTTGCTTCAGGAAGCAGTAATTAAAATTAAAAGACATAGTGTTGTTCAACTTTTTCTGTCTGCAGAGGCATAGAAGAGTTTAAAGGATTTCTAAGTAAGGTAAAGTAAGGTACTTGAAACATGCTTGCAGCAAGCAAACACTGTGTAAACAGGCTAACCTACTTCTCCTAAGCCACTTATAAAAATATATTAAACAGAGTTCTTTGTTATGTAGTAGTGATGTGCAGTTTTATGAGATTATTCAAAGGAAATAGGAAAAAGTTCCACATGAAAAACAGAAACCTGTAAAAAATAAATAAGTTCTTCAGAAAATCACAGTAAACCAATACAGCTCTAAGCAAAATTTATGGGTATTTCAGCAGAATGGTGTGAGAAAATAGACTGTTGGAGGTGGGCGTGTTCATACCACTTAACTTTTAAGCATTAAATGTGGTTGCTTGGGTTCAGGCCCTGATTTCCTTGGCTACCTGAATACTTGGTGCAGCAGGAAAGTGGCTCCTACGAAGGGCAAATCGGAGAATGTTTCTGCACTCATTCCCCCCACATGAAGTAACCCATTAGGTACATATTTTTATGTATATACCAGCCCAAAAATTAATGAAGGAGACTTGAGACAGCTGAAACCTAGATTCTTTTGAATATTTGGAGATATACAAGGATAAAATGACATTGTTGGTGGACTTAATCTTGACCTCCTTCATGCTTGATGCATCAAAATATTAAGATGATCATTACATATGTTAATTTTGACCTTAGGAAGATACGTTGTAAACAACGTTAAGCAACTTCCTTGCTGGCAGTGACTTTTTCTGACTAAAGAGGGAAATCATTTGTAAGGCTATGCGGCACTAGACTAAAAACAGTGACTTTGAAAAAGTGTCGTAAGAAAATCTTGCCCATGTACATGTTTCTTAAATGTATAACCTGCATGGAAATTATGCACATGACCTTTGTGGTAGGTGTGGACAGTATAATAATGGAGTTTTTCTCACTGAAACGCGTCAGTATTATTAAATCCTAGGAAAAAGTGAGCTAACCATTTTGAGGAAATGAATCCATGTTTCTGAACTTGTATTACAGCAGGAGAGCTGTGTGGTACATAGGATGGCATTACATTGCAGTCTGTACAACAGCCCTCCTGCGGGATAGGTGTGATGTTTGCAGAGCGCCTTAGGTCAAACCTAACATGTCAACAAAATTGGTTTGCTGTTGGTGTAACTAGACCTCATCTCCAAATGATACAGTTTGCCAATCACCCTCCTCTGTCAACATAACCCGTGTTCGTAGAAGGAGGCTGTTTGGCGTGACTATGTCATCCAGGGAGACACGAGTCTTTTTCAGATGTTGATGCAACCATATGGGGAAAAACCACTGCAAGGTCTGTCTGACCTTAATGATGGATGGACTTTTGCAAACAAGCCAGCAGCCTTTTTTCTCCTGTGTTTGGAGACTTCTATCTTTAATCATTGGCAAGTGTCTGGCTTCTCTGAAGCTTGGGGTGTTCCTATGGCCTGACTCATCCCTGCTGGGCTGTCTGAACCGCAGCTGATCATGTTTAGCAGTTTTTCGTGAGAAGGCTATTCATCTGGGAAATGATATCAAGATGATTACTCATCTGTGTCAGGTTAATGTGAAGCTTCCTTCTCTTTCTATAAAATAGCACAGAGGATTCAATAATGAAGTGTCCTCTCCCTATATGACTTTTGGTAAGAGTTGCCTCAAAAACATCAGTTATGAGGCTTATACATGTGTGCAAGAAACAGCTTGTACTATCTTCTCAAGTGTGATTGACAGGGTGAGGCAACAGGGAAAGGACAAGACAGAGCACCAAAGAGTCCTTCTGGCAGTGTGCTTGTCTCTTCATTAACTGGATTCCATACTCCACCACTGAGACATTCCTACAGTTTTAGACAGAATGCATATCTCTGAGTCTTTTAGATGGATAACCAAATAAGGATCGTATCTTCCTGGAGCGAATTCAAACCTGATTTTTAAAGAACCATGTTACTCAAACAACCCAAGGATTGCTGGTTTGCAGCACAAGCCAGAGAACACTGAGTCTTCTCACTCATATTTTGGGGATTTTTCTAATAGAATATGTGAAGTTGCACTCTATTCAATAAATATGCAATAGTTTTCATGGGGTTTCTTTTAATCAAATAGACTATCAGTCTTAAGCCTGGGTTCCAAAAAATCACTGATAGTTGTAAGACATTTTTTTAAAGTTAATTGTTTAGAAGCTGGAATAGAAATTGAGGTGGTTAATGTGTTATCTTTTCAGAAAATCAGAAAAGGCAGTTGTTTTTGCTCAATTACTCATGATCAAGATTTTTAATGTGAGAAAGGGTTGCAAAACTTGGACCCTTGGGAAAGAGTTAAGTTACACTGTAAAAGAGTGTAACTTGTTAGGTCTTGTGGGACCCACTGTAGGTAGGCCCTCAGTAAATAAAAAAAGGCTTATCTTTGAATTCTTGGGAGAGTGTTATATACAAAATCTGACTACTGTGTTGCTTCTAGAACAGTGGACCTAGTTGAATAAACAAAACACAGGTGACTCATTTTGCAGTCATATAAAAATGAAAATATTTTCTTACAGTTTGGGGTTGGGCTTTTTATTTGTTTTGTTTCCTTTCAGGCAAGAGTGAGAAGTTGTGTATTACAGAGAAAATGATTATTCACTATTGATCTCATTTGGTTGTGTGTATAATACAATAATATGTAGTACTGACCACAGTCTGGTGTGAAAGAAAACCAAATTCTTTACATGCCTATACGAAAAGTGATATTTCTGTACCAAAAGAAACTTACAGAATATGGGTGTGGCAAGCAATCTTTTTTTTACTCTCTCAACAATACCTTTTGCCAACTGGAGTGATGATAATGAGTTGTGCTTGTGGCAATGCTTGTCTTAGCTCATTAATTGCAGCAGTTCAAGCAGATGAGAGAGAAGGGTTGCTTTTTTGTTATTGTTCATAAAAAGCTAGAGCAATCTACTGAATTCAGGAAGAGAGAACAGATAAATGCAATAGTCATCTCAGAAATTTTCTATGTTATCTGCAGTGTGTCTGATAAACAGTGGATATTTTTTTTTTAAACTGAAAGTAACATGTAGAAAGACTCAGTTCTCAGCTGAAGATGTATAGGCAAGATTTTCTCTGCAAAAATATCCTATCCCACAAAGATTTCAGCAGGTGTTTTTTGGTTCAGCTGTTACGATGAAGGATTATTCACTTCCACTCGCCTTCTGTTAAGTGACTTCCTGTTAGTTGAGAACTAGCATGGTAGTCATACGTATAGTTTCCAGGTGAAGCATGATCTTTAGCTTTTGATCAATTTATTAGAGAGAGTGAGGTCATGTCTCAGCTTTTCTAATCATGCAGGGCACATGCCATGCATTGGAAGAGAACACATGTCTTGCTCTTGGTACTATTAATTGTGTGACCCAGTGTCAATTATTTGTTACCTGTTCACAACATGTAATTATTTCAGATAGTCTGTCTGCTTGGATTTACCTTTGGAGTCTTCACACTATTTTACTTGCCTGTCCCACTCTCTCCGTGTAAGAGTTGTCCCATAGCAGCCACAGTAGTGAACTTATAATGAAGACAGAGAGAAGTGCCATCGATAGGACACCTCTGCAAGCAGTTTTATAATCTGGAAAGCCCAGGACATCTGTGAAATGTATTTGTTGTATGCAGTTGCTCTACACATAAATCACACAATTTTTCCTGGTATCCCTCCTATTAGATGGGAAGGTTCCAAAACTGAAAAGCAAGGAGAGGCTATGGCTAGCCTGAGGAGTGGGAATCTGAGAAAATAATTTTTAATCAGTTGTGATGTCTTTTTATTGACAGGTTTCTATAAAGTCAAAGGTTTGCAAGACTCTTTTGACATCTTTGATACTTGTATTTGGTATTAAAAGATGCAATTAGATATTGCCATTTCTATTTCACAACTGTGGTAATATGTTATCAGAATATCACGCCTCCGTGATGGATTTTTTAAATGGAACGGGCAAAACTAAAGGCCAGATCTTAGAGGCAGCTATATTTCTTTATTAATGTCTGCTCATTCACGCATATATTAGAAGTAAGTATCCACATATGCTTTGTAGCAGTAGCTTTTCGTTAAAACCTTTTCTCTCATTGACATAAATCTTTGGCAGCCAAAACAGAAGTGCTATTAAAAAGCCATTTGTGCTTTTTGCACATGCAGTAGATTACAATGTTCTGTCTTATATTTAACAATAACTTTGTGCTACAATATGCTGAAGCAATTATAGGTCAAAATATGCTATCAATACAAACCAGTTGATATTAAATCATTTTTCCCAGCAAAATACCTTTCAGTGCCCAGTTGAATTTTTTGGGGTTTTATCCCTCTCCTTTTCTTGATTGTCAAAAACTGGTAATGTTAGAGTGCTATTTTTTGTTCTTCTGAATTCCTGTCCTCAAGAGATCTGATTTTGGGGTGGTATTTTTTGTTTTTTTGGTTTTTTGGTTGGTTGGTTGGTTGTTTTGGTTTTTTTTAAAGCCAGAGATCAGTCTTGCCTGAGGAACTATAGGATTAATCACATCCCATTCATACTGCCATAGCCCTTTATTGATCTCTTGCAGTTTTAGTGTAGATTTTAATCTCTAACAGGTTTTCAACATAGCCAGTGATGCACAGAGAGATTTTTGGGTGATTTTAAACTTTACATTTGTTTATTATGTATCAGAATTTGGAAACTAAAATACTACACTATCTGTGACAGAATTTTACATGGCCATAGCTTAGTATACAGATGCCTACAGTACTGCAGAAGTATTTATGTAATATAGTATGGTAGGAACTATATGGAAGTTGGAGAGCTGCTGGCATGCTGCAAAATGAAAAGCACAAAAATCCAAAGAGAGATGCCAGTTCAGGATTTCCCATTGTCCTGTTTGGAAGGAGTGGGATTGAATGCCACTGAGTTATATGTATTAAGTTTCCTCATATATCAGATCAGAGCCCAAACATCTACTTCATTTGTAATTACTTTAGAACAATTTGCTTAACACTGTGTTATTTTCCCTGAGGAAGACTTCAAGTATTCCAGTGCAGGTGATAGAGGAGTCAAAGTACACTTTAGTATTTACCTCTCTAAAAGTGCAGACCTTGTCACTGGTACCAGTGCAACCATGCCTTTCCTTTTTGCCTGTTGATAAAATATGTCTATAACCATTTTCTAATAAAGATGTGTAATTCTATGTAATAAAAGTTAAAGTTCACATTTTCAGCAATGCTGTCAGCATGCCTGAGACTTCACAGGGCTTTTGCTCTTTAAAATCCTGCAGTAACTTACCTTTGGGATGAAGGAAGCAACGGCCATCACAACAGTAATGGGGTGTAACTGGCACTGAGCTTACTGCTTTATAGTAGGACCTCTAGACATCCATAAAATGACTCACCTTAGTAGAGCTATTCAAAATAAACAATTACAAGATCTGGCTATGGTTTACTTGATTGACTAAGTTAATAATTTTTCAGTATACAGTCCAGTGATCAGTAAGCTAGTTGCATTTATGGTAGTGTTTTTGCATTACAAATACAGAAGTAGAAGCAACCAAACTGGCCATCCCTACTTTCCTTGCCTTTGACATCTTTTCCCATATCTTGGGTATTTGTTTTCTGAAGCTGTAAACATCATTATGTTTCACTGCATGTCTGTGTATCTTATAGTTTACTCCTATCTTAGTCTTCCAGACTTACCACCACTCTAATGTAAACAGTAGGCTGATAATTGATGTGCTCTCCTTCATCCTTAGCCATCAAAGAACATGTGTGCAGTTTAAATAGATGAGAATACTGAGCCACAAAAGTGTTAAATTAATATATATCACAACTCAAAAAGGGATACAATTATAAACCAAAAGCCTCAGACTATTATATGTTAGCAAATGGTACTCAGAGCAAGTAGGGGAAAGATAACAGGTTTTTGTTTTCTCATCTCTGTGGCTTTAGTTGATAGAAAAAAATCTTAGTTGTGCATTTAGTGTTATAGTCATGAAAGCTGACTTTGAGGAATGTCAATGCTTCTCCAAAATGGTTTCTGTTTGTATATAACTGTAGCTTTGTAGTGCTTACTTTTAAAAAATATTTGTAAAGGCATAAAGTCCTTTCTTATCTTCAGATAAAGAGGGTATATCTTTCAGACATGCACAGGGTGTTCTCATACCTTAGCTAAGAGCAGATTATCTTAACTAGTTCTGTCTCCTGGTCTGGAGTGCTTGCACTGACTGCCCAGATGTAAGACGTGAGGGAATCGGAACAGATTCCTCAAAAACATGGTGTATGGTGACCCCTGCTCACCCTGGCAAGGCGTGTGGTCATGAAGCTGCCTTCAGCAAACAAACAGTGGTGGTATGTCTTTTATCCAGGGGTTTTTGCTAACTGCAGCACCAGATCTCCTCAGGCCTTTTCACTTCTGCCAGTGATTCTACTGTAAGAGATGAAGCTGGGAGATAGGATAATATGAGAAGTTTTGCACCATATCTCTTAGAGATGAAAAGAAAACTTTGATATCTCCTTCATCCACTAGCAATTGGGCTCAAACAGTAGCACAGGATTGTGCATTCAGATAGCCAAAAGGGTGTGCCTTCAGTTCAAAAGGCAGATAAAACATCTCAGCCTGATTTTCGTGCTGTTTCCTGGAGCTGCAGGCGCTCTTTGCCAGGCAGGCTGCACTTCAGCTCAATAAACTCCCTTTATGGCTTAAGCACCAGGTAAAGTGCTAGACATCACCTTCTAATTCTGATGAATCTGAGTGGCATCAGCCCACAGAAGGTATTGCAGTTAGTGTTTTCCTGCTAGGCTTTTGATGCTCAATATGCCAAAAACAGTAATGAGGATGAAATGAAATAACTGTCAGAGAGGAAGAGCAAATGCCTGCTGATTCTCTGTGGGACCTTTCTCAAGAAATATCAACCAAGCACAGCCTTTTCTAAGCTGCGCAAAGTTAACTGCTAGTGAGCTGTACCTCCTGATCAGAGACATCAGAGGCAGCAAACAGAAGTGACAGTGTCAGCCAACATATCTGATTTCCCTCAAATGCCAGGAGATACTGCCTGTCAGTGCAACCAAGTCTCCATCAAGCATGATAGCACAATAATATCTGAAGCTATCTGCTGTTCTGATAATTTCTTGGCACTACATACTGGTGGATTAGCACAGGCATACAGTAATTGCTTGAAAAGTCGCTATCAAGAGTGTGAGTTTCTTTTAAATAGTAAGCAGATATATGTGGCTGCACAGCATCTTTTTCATAGAGATCTATAACCTTTCTTTGCTGCGGATGAGCCTAAAAACATCAACCATCAATGAATCTGACTCTTACAGTAGTATATAGTGCTACGAGTCATCAGAAAGCTTCTTTAAAGTAAATCAAAACCTGTATGATTTTGCTCAAAGGAGACACTTTTGAAATGAGAAAACTGAGAGTTGAGTTGAAACTGGGAATTATAACTGATTCTTCTGTTGTTTTTTTTTTATTTGCCATCACCTTCTTTCGTGTTTTAGCACTGTATGGTAAATCGCTGTATGATGATTCTATGATCAGCATTGCATTTTATGATTGCAGTAATATCATCTATTTTGTTAATGAATTCCAGGCTTATTGAATGACAATAAGCCTCTTGTGCTAGAGATCTATTAGTCAGATTATTTGATTTCTTATGCATAAGTTAATTTTGATGGTGGAAGTGCAATCCAGATCTGAAGTGTTGTGACACAATCATGTAAGATTTTTGCGCCAAGTAAAGGCTTCATACTTTGACTTGAAGTTCAGAGGAATTAAAAAGTGTCTTTAAAATGAGCTTGTGAGAGCCCCAGAAGTTTTTGTGTGTAAATGTCAGAGTCTTGCAAAGCCAGGACTGCAAGTGCTTTTTGGAGGAATAAAAAGGAAGGAGAAGACAAACTGTTCTTGTAGTTGGGAAGGAGGCATGTCAGAGGAGCAGGAATCTCTGCTAGTCCTTTCAGTTGCTGGAAGGCTTCCCGCTGAGGAATATGGTTTAGTTTAGTTCCGAGCTTGGCAGTGTGAGGTTAGACTTGATGATCTGAAAGGTCTTTTCCAGTTCCATGATTCTATGATTCTGTTAGAAATCACTGCAACAACTAAATTCTGTTTAGAATTGAGGTACCGTAACACTCTGGAGCCTGTGCGCAGGGTGAAAATGCTGGTAGTTTTGGATTACTTAAGTCTTACAGTGTCACGTGGGAGAGGACAGCGTAAGACAAATGCAGATGGACCAATGTTCAATTCATCTGGGGTCTGCTCTATGCTGTCATGGATCAATCAGAAGTAACTCTATGAGAACTGGTATCAAATGGATGGAAGTAAGGGATGAAAGTTTTCAGTAGTGTGTGTAATGTGCAGGCATTCCTGCTCTCACTTCCTGAAGTGAAGTGGGAATATGAGCACCCTCTTAGGTCAATAAAGAAACACAGGTGCCTTGGAGGGTGCCAGTCGACCCAAGTGTTTGCAGTAGAGGGTTTAGGTTCTTTCCCCATCTTCTGTCTTTCCCAGTAAGAAAATGTTAGAAAAACAGCAATGCTTTTGAATTGCTAGTCAAATCACTGAATAGCATTGGCAGACTTCTGGTATTTATTGTCAATTGTACATGTAACATTAAATATTAGGGGAGGTGTGTTTTCTGAATAGGACTGTCTTATTTGCCAGATTTGCATCTTATTCATCTTATCTACATCTAAAAAAAACTTGAAAATAATTTTTTAATGTGTTCATTAAAGGGAAGAGAGAGAAAAATATAATACCTGCTCAAAGAAGAGACTTTTTCTTTTCTTCTTAAAAAAAAAAATAGAATCCTAATCCTGAGTGGATTTAAATAACTCGTATACACGAGAGGTTCCATTAGCTTAGCATGCATACATGTTTGCAGAATTGATGCCTAGAGATATGACTATCATTAAAAATCTGCTTTTAAATATTTAATTAATCTCTTTCTCCTAAATCATGCCACAGTACACTTGCAGTACAAAATGAGCACATATCTGCAGTTGATTGCATCCACCGTGAGGAAATGAAAAAAAGAATAAAGGATGTACAAATAAACTGCTGTAAGGTTTTTATTCTAAATAAAAACTACGTTGAGTAACTGAATATCTGAAACTCAAGCTAGGCATTGAAACTTGTGAAAGGTTTCCCCTTCCCCAGATGCTATTCCACCACTCATTTCTCCATTAGTGATCCTAGCATGCACACGCAGGTCCGGGTCCCACAGAAGTCTAACCCAAAGAAATGGATGCATGTAGGAATGTCATAAAAGATAGGCTTTAAAAAGAAATTCAAGAGCAAGACTAATTTGTTATGTTGATGCAAAAAAGAGCAAGAGTAGTGTCCACCAATATAAAATGCCTATCAAAGCACATTTTTTTTTTCTCTAACTTCATATAAATGGTCTCAACCAAAATGATCGTGTCCTCTGCTAGCAAACCTCAAGAGATTGTGTTGGGGATAGATATTTCATTGTCTTCTGCCACAGTGCAGGCATTTACTGAGCTCATATACAATGCAAGGAAGATTCCACAGAGAAGTTTCTCAATTGGTACTGTAAGGCTTTTGAAATTATTGCAAAATATATATTAAAAGCACATGTGCACTTCTTTGTGCAGGCTGGCACGTGAGCAAGCAGAACAAAAGGAAAATTAGGAAGAATTGTACATCTGGAATGTAATAAATATGGCAGAACTGTCAAAAAAAGTTTATGGATTTTGTTTTTTTAAATGCTGCATATTCTTAAATTAAAACAAGCAGACCAACCAACCACCTTGAGAGTGTCATGAAGAAATACAACACTATGCTGATAGAAAATTGTGTATACTTAGATAGACTTAGTAATTTTGGATTTTGTTAGCAATGCTTTAAAAAATCCTAGGGATCAGAACTTCATATCTGTTATATTCCATGGAGAGACGTTGCTTATACTCCCTGAGGAGATGACTTGCTGCATTTAATTATACAAAGTAGTCCCTCTTGAGATATAAAGTAAAAGAAGAAAGCATTTCAGTTTAGTATGTTACTCTCTAGTTCGCAGCCCATCTGTCTGTCTTTAACATAGTGAACTTTTTAGATGAAGCTGCAACACAAAAAGTTCCATATATGTTTGTTTTCATCCTGTTTGCATGGCGATCCATGCTGCAATGCATGCAACAATAAATGGATATAGTTTTAAAGGTAGTTTTTCCTTGCTCAGTAGATCCAAATTTGGGCAGACTCTGATCTGTTTCTCACAAAGTAAAAAATCTCTGCAAGCGTGCAGAAGTACAAAAACATTTTCATTGATGCCTATTGGAGGCATTGCTGCCCTAACTGTGGAGATGTTACTGATAATTATGCTAAATATGATCTTATCTGAAAATTACGCAAGAAATGGCTTTGACCATGTTTTAAATTATTTCTCTACTGAGGAGAATTTTGGAAATGTGGGAAGCACTGTAGAATACAAATGAAAAACAATTAAATACCTCTTTTTTTTTTTCCCCCTTAATTTCTGACTTCCATTGACTAAATCCTGTAGTGTCAAGTTACCGTAAAATACACTAAATTATATTTTTGTATCATAGCGTACCTATTTTTCAACAGTTATGAATAAAGTCTATGGCAATTACAAAGGAAGTAACAAGTGTTGCTCTGTTTTGGTTTTGTTTTTAAATTGCTTATCTGTGTCTCTTTTACCTGAAACTCTAAGACTTAAATCATGTTGCTTGATCAATCTTATGACCATAAAATATGTAAACTCAATAGGGAAATCTCTAACTAGAAAAAAAGGAAAAAAGTGGCATTCAATGGCAATAAATTTTCAAATTACCTGTATAGACAAGTTGCATGACATTTATGAACACAAATAATGTACAAGCACACTCTGGAATTTTATTGAAAAGCTTGCTGTCAGCAGCTTACTACAGTAAATATTGCACCACACAGACTGAAAGACAGAACAACTATGAGTATGACCTATGCAAAACATCTTTCATAGTAATTATTAACATATTTAACTAAGGCAATGCATTATGAAAACTGAGAATGGCATTTCACTTGGGATATTCTAATTAATTTCAAAGTCATGGTTGACTCTTGAAGGTCAGCAGGTTGCCTGGGAAGGATTTTCATGTTTATAAAATATACTCTCTTTTTTCTTCCATTCTCAAGTTTGTTCAAAACCACAAAACCAAGAAAATATCAAAATTTAAAGTTTTATTTGTTTTTGAGCTGCCAGATACCCCCCAATGTTTCAGAGACTCATCCGTCTGCAATTTTTACTTGCTTGGTTGTTTTCACGCCTGCTTTTGGGTGCTTCATGTCTGGGATTTTGAAAGGAATGAGTCTTCTGCACTTCATCCAGTGAGACTTCCTATGCTCCAGGTTCACTCCCCTCAAAATCCCAGTGACAAGGCTTTACTTCTGAGCTTGTTCATAGAGATGTGATCTCCTCCACCCAGGACTAGTAATGTTTCTGATATTTTAATGAATATGATTTTTAGTATAAATCAGTCTTGTACTGTGTTCATATATCCTCTCCATGGGCCCTGTCATGGCTTCCTTTTTCAGATATGATTTTATACTTGATTTTACAGGAAGTTGTTTTGAAAAAGACTTGGGTAAACATGAACCTGTGATGAATGTTTGCATCCTTTAAAAACTTGTAACTTCTTACCAGTTTTTGAGGCTCTCCCTGTTCACCTTTGCAGCCATTTCCAGACTGCAAAATCAGCAGAGGTTGGTAAGACTGAGAAATCCATGGATTTTAATGCCAGAAGGGACCATTATGATAATGAAATTTTGACTCCCTGCCTGACAGTGTTGCATCTTCAAAGAGCTGATACTAAGAATAAATCTGACCTTAAAGTACTTGGGTGAGGTAGTGTTACAGTCAGCACTTCTGGGTAACTAATTCATAATTGCTCAGGAGATCAGTTTTTTTTTTTCATACAGTCACTTTTCTCTAAATGGTGGAATTTGCTTGAAGAAACGCACTCTGCAAGCCCAGACGAAGCCTGCTTGTGCTTTCTGCTTGTGTATCTCATCAGTCAACATGACAGTCAGCCAAAACAGAAGGTGCAGAGAATTTTAAATGCAGGACTGGAGGGCGAGGTGAGGCTTCGGCAGCTGTGTAGCTGCAGGGGTTGCTTTCAGAGGGACTTTGGGATGCTCAGCATCCCTCCGTGAATGCAGGCCATTAGCCTCTGAGGATCTGTTTGCATGGCATGGTAAAGTGCAATGAGGAGGTTCACCAGGAGTAGGGCGTTTTCCTCTTCCAAGAGCATCATGTTGGCGTGACTAGACTGTTTCCAGTAACAAAAATAATTAGCCATGGGCTGACTCATGTCCCTGCACAGGACAGTGGTGTGACACACACACATTCCCCCTGTATATTTTCAGTTTCCCAGATAAAAATAGATGCAACAGTGTTATTCCCACATGTATGAAATGGCCTGTGCTTTACATATTAAAAGCTTTATGTATGCACTTAAGTGTTATTGTAAGTAATTTAAGAGGAATTCAAAAAGCTACTTGTTTTTTTCTTGTAATTTTTCTTAGTCTTTTATGACAAAGAAGTAGCAGACTTCAGTAGGTTTTAATTTTTTTTTAGTTATGCAAGGCCATAAATAACATTTGTCTACTAAAAATGTATTTCTATGCTAATATCTTCTAGAGCTAGTTAAAATGCTTTTTTGGAGTGATTCACATGCTTTTCTAGTTTCATACATTGATATTGATTCAAAGACTGTTTACATGCTAAAGGAAAAAAAGTTAGTATTTGTATCCTTTTATTTTTTGGTGAATGTAAAAGTGTTGTGATTGAAAACATCGGTCTAGGATTTGAAAGACTTGTATGCAAATTCCTTTTAGAACATAGACTCCTCCTCTGTAAACATGAATATTAGCTGAGAGTGATTTGTGAAGACACATGTTGTTTGGGATACTTGGTCCTGGGGTAGTGAACAAGATTTCAAGAGTTTAAGCTGAAGTCAGCCCTTTGAGGTGCTTCTAGTGATTTAAAACCTTATATTTTGCATCAGGCTTCTGTGTATTTTTACTTGTGTATGAGATTGTTTGTCTGCTTTAGAGCATTTAAGTGGACATCTTTCAGTCCTATCCAAATACAAAACAGAGTTGTTCACTTCTCCATTGTCTACCTATATTCTACTGTTGCGTGCTTCTCACAGTATTCTTCCGTGCAGCTGTGAGAAAAAAGAAAATATCATTCCTTCTTGTTCACTTGCAGTAGTGTTTCTGATTTAGTTTGCATTTCAGTGAATGCGCAGCCACTCATAAATGTCGAGTCCCACCTGTTGCATACCTGACTTGCATTTCATTGCAAAGTTTGTCCCCTTTTCAATTAGAAATGTGTATATTGTACTTTTTATGATTGATAAGAAATTGGAGTATCTTTTTAATTACTAACTACTAGTAACAACTGGCAAAAAATGATAAACTGCTTGAAAAGTTCCTTCCCGAGAGCTGCATCTCATCTCTCTAGCGAGTATGAAGTGTAGTGACATCTGAGAGCAGGTTCAGAATTACAAGGAAAGACTCTGAAGAACAGCAAAATTTATATGCAATTTTAAGTGAGCAAGAAAAAGAGATAAAAGCCATCCTGTTATTACATCTGAAATGAGTACTGTTTTTGTTTCCACACTTTAGTACAAAGCTGCTGTGATTGTTTTATCTGAAGGAAAGAGGCAAATAATATTTATTTTTCAATCAGTGTGCATGCATGTGTGTGCAGTCCCCTCTACATGCATGTGTACAATCTGTGCTACAGAAAGTATGGGTTTAGGTGTGCATACATGCACAGGATGCAGCGCAGCCAGGTACAGGGAACTGTGTTGTTATTAATTTGCAGCACAGAGTTACTCAAGGGAAGATCTTTCTTGAGATCAGAGAGATACTTCATAAGAACAAATGTTTATTTGAAAGGCACTAGTTTGCATCAAAAAGCAGTTCTTTTCCAAAGTGTTCTTGGAATAAATGTTCACCTCTACTCCACAGAGGTATTGCAGGTTCTCATCTTCATCCTTATTTCAAGCAGCTCAAGTCATCTGGTATATATTAAGCTATTGGCATGCTTGGCACATTTTTCAAGAACAGATATTCCAACAGAATACTGCTTAATATAAGTCCATGGGTAGCTTGGTCAGTGGTGTTTCTGCCTTTTGTTCTTTATGACTAGACACGTTCTGTTTTCAATGGCAAAACAACTGAATTTTCACACGACCCTTCATTTTTGCTAGCATGTATACCTGTGAGGTATATATCTGTTCAGCACAGGAATGCTTTGTGGCTGCAAGAGCCTCGCTGTTATAAGTAGGCATCAAACCTCAGAAAATAAACTACTGAAAAGCTGCAGTAGGTGCCTCTGAGAGCAATTTTTTTCTTCCCCTATTCTTAAATCCAGGTGTGCTGCTGTATGTTTCATAAGAAACTCTCTTATCCTAGCAGAAGATTTGCATTTCTTGCAGGTGTTAAGCATGCTTCATGATCAGATCTCCAATTCTCACTACCTAATATTGGGGGGGGGGGGGGGGGGGGGG